>VWYK01001676.1:0-14652 GCA_013399775.1 Semnornis frantzii | reverse complement strand
TTTTTCACATGTAAAGAAAGCAAAATAAAAATTTAAAAATTATTGTCACCTGGTAATTCCAGTCTTTGCTAATTACAAGCAGATGCTAATTTAAATATGACACTAATACAGTCATGGTAACTAGGAAAATTGGATTCCGTTGTTACAATTGAAGTAGATAAGGCACTAAGAGCTCTTTATAGCATAAGGGAATTGTGACATGAAGCACACGAGGGGGATCTTGTCCCATTGTAAAGAAACATAATATTGGGTCTTTTCTCATAGCAGCTACAAACCTGAGTCCAGAGGAGACTTGTGTTCTGTATAAACAAAAATGCTGCAAAAAGTATAGTAGGCTTACAGCGTAGTGATGTAGATGTGGGGTTGTGCAGATCAAGAAGTTTAAGTGGACAGCATTTCTTATTTGTTGTTAAAAACCTAGTCAGAACTCATTTGTAAGCAATGAAAAAAGCTGCTGATGTCATTGCTATCTTTTTACTAGTCTTGTAACTGCATTTATGCAGTACAAAGAGCTGAAGGCTCCTCTTTCAATGGTAAGTCTGTCACTCCTCCTAAATGAAGACAAACAGTTTTCTGGTCAACTGCAAATCCCACAATAACAGAAGGGTAGTAGAAGACACTTAACATATATCCTGAGATCCAAAGTCATTTACTACTTGAAATTCTGAAATTCACCCTTTGGTTTGATGAAACAGAATTGCTGCTTAGAGTTTGGCCAGGTACCATCCCTTCTGCTTGTCAGCACTGGCAAGGCTACCAGCCAGAGCTGGTGTAGTAAAGTGCTTTTAAAGTAAATCGAAAGCTCCGTCTCGCCAGCTCTGGTTTAAGGTATATATATATATATTTCTTTATCCAAATGTTGTATTCCAGAGGGCTAGAGTGCACTTACAAATGTAAGTAAATTGTGGTTATTACTTACATGTTTGCCAGCAGATGACAATGTTTTATCAGTGATTGAAATAGTCTGGCTTGAAATGAAATCAAAATCATGTCATACCCTGTTAAACTATGCTGATTCTTTGACCTCTTATTTAAACCTATTGGAAGATTTATTCTCTCCTGTTTCAAAATTGACTCTGCAGAGTTTAGTCAATAGACTTTCAGCCAACAGCTATTTGTTAATCCATGCACAGATAGGGGACTTATGGTAAACTTGTATCAGGATCAAAACCCATTTGTTAGCCTTTATGGCTGCCATAACTGAGACTCTAAACTGATAATAGACACTTTAGTTTCTTACACTAGTACAACAGAGATTATGTCTGAGGAGAATTCTCTTGTACTGTCATTTTCTGTCCACCGTTGCACTCATTTACAGGCTCCTGAGGCTCCCCCTCATTGTATTTGTGTTATTTGCATCTATACAGTGTTTTCCAATGTCAGAATGGAACATAAGACTTGAAATTTGTGATTTTTATGCAATTCATCAAGCTCTATCCCTCATGTTTCTAAACTTCTTGCACCAACTACTTTTAGACTTCTTTCCTCCATTTTAAAAATTGCTGTAGGTGTAGCTTCACCAGGGAGACTTAATAGCTGCCTTCCAGCACCTGAAGGGGTCCTACAAGAAGGCTGGGGAGGGACTCTTTACATATGCTTGCAGTGATAACATTGTGATGGCTTAGAACTAATACTTTAGCTTACTGTCTTAGTGCTTGATTTTTCTCAGTGGAGGAGAGCTATTCCCTTGTGCAGAGGGGTGGGGGAACAATTCAAGGGGGGTCTTCATGTTATTTCTGATTTCATTACTTCATGTAATTTCATGATTGTAAAGAATTATAAATATATGTAAATATATTTTGTACAGATACATTGTATGTTAGATTTTAGTTTGCTTGTAAATAGCTTCATTTTGCATCCAAACCTTATGAGATAGTCTGGTGACTTTATTACTTTTGGGGGTAATTTCAGCCTACCACAAAGATGAGGGACAATGGTTTGAAACTAGAGAAGAGCAGATTTAGGTTGGATGTTAGGAACAAGGTCTTTGCCATGAGGCTAGTGGAGCACTGCAACAGGTTGAGATGGAGTTGAGGCCCCATCCCTGGAGATATTCAATGTCAGGCTTAACAAGGCTCTGAGCAACCTGATCTAGTTGGGGATGCACCTTCTAACTACAAGGGAGTTGGACTAGATGACCTTTGGTGGTCTCTTCCAACCCCAGCCATTTTATGATTCCATTTACAGGGCTGAACTTGCATGATCCAACATCCATTCTTAAGTAACAAAGATCCTGCAAGAGGTTTCTTAATTTAAAAATAGTGATTCCAATCAAAAGATAATACATTTGATTTAATGACCTCTAAGACAACTGGAAACAATTTTAATATTTCTTCTTGCATAAATATTTAAATTATATATTGTGTCTTATGTGTCAGTGTTTCTCCAATGATGTAAATTAGGCAATTACTTTACTACTGTTTTCCCTAGCTATGGTCATGAGAAGTCCCCTGAAATGAGCTAATGGCTCTCTTGACAGAAGTTATAGCAGAAATGGTTAAATATAAAAAGTTGGAAATTGTCAGGTAAAATCTTCAGCAATTATGTGCCCATCCATCATCATCACCACTCCTGAAAGTTCTGTGCAATGAGTTGTTTGCCTGTTTGTTAAATCTGGATCTTGCAAGAGCTAGAATGAAGGTGAACAAAACTCATTTAGTAGAGGAGGGGAATCATAGAATCATAGAATGGTAAGGTTGGAAGGGATCTCAAAAATCATCCAGTTCCAAACCCCTGCCATAGGCAGGGACTCCTCCCACTAGTACAGTTCACTCAAGGCCTCCTCCAACCTGGCCTTGAACACCTCCAGGGAGGGAGCAGCCACAGTCTCCCTAGGAAGCCTATGCCACTGTCTCACCACTCTCACTGTAAAGAACTTCTTCCTAGCATCTAGTCTAAATCTCCCTTCTTCCAGTTTAAACCTATTGCCCCTCATCCTGACATCACAAGACCTTGTAAATAGTCCCTTCCCAGCCCTCCTGTAGGTCCCCTTCAGATACCAGAAGACTACTATAAGGTCTCCTGGAAGCCTTCTCTTCTCCAGGCTGAAGAGCCCCAACTCTCATAGCCTGTCCTCATAGGAAGAAAAACAATCGCAGGATAAATCATGCCCTAATCTATAGTAGTTCAGTTCTTTCCTGAAGTTAAATGTAGCCACAGAAATCTCGTTCTCCTATATTCTGCAGACATATGGTAGTACCAATATAATACCCTATCCCTGTTCCACTGGCTCCACTCTAAAACAAAACATTGAGCACCTGCTTGAAAGCAAACTTGCCAGAAAATTGCAAACAATTTTCTTCCCTGTCACACAGAGCCACCCTGTACTTCCAAAGAGGCTTGGTTGTGACATCCTGATGTCACTGGTTTGCATTAACAGTTTCTTAATGAGGCTGGGAGTTCTGGAGTTTCAGTGACTGGGGAAATAACTCATGCAGGTTTAGAGACATCTGATTGTCGAATGCTATCTTACAGTTACTCGTCTTGACGTTTTCTGAAATCCCATTGAGATTAATTACACAGAATCACAGAATGTCAGGTGCTGGAAGGGACCTCAAAAACTCATTCAGTCATGGAATCATAGAATGTCAGGGGCTGGAAGGGACCTCAAAAGCTCATCCAGTCATAGAATCATAGAATCACAGAATGTCAGGGGCTGGAAGGGACCTCAAAATCTCATCCAATCCAACCCCTCTGCCAGAGCAGCATCACCTAGACCAGATCACACAGGAATGCATCCAGGCAGGTTTTGAATATCTCCAGAGAAGGAGACTCCACAACCCCCCTGGGTAGCCTGTTCCAGTCTTCTGTCACCCTCAGAGGGAAAAAATCCTCCTCACGTTTCCACAGAACTTCCTATGTCTCAGCTTCCACCCATTGCCCCTTGGCCTGTCATTGGGCATCGCCCAGCCGAGTCTGGCTCCATCCTCCTGGCACTCACCCTGCACACATTTATAACCATGGATGAGGTCAGCTCTCAGTCTCCTCCAAGCTGAGGAGCTCCCTCAGGATGAAAAAGGGCAGTGAAGATGCAGAAGGCTCCCAGCATTGCATTCAGTACCATGACTAAAAGCACTGTCTTTACCAGGAGGGGAGTTAGGTCACTGGCTGGGTGTTTGTGAGGCCTTTGTGCTGGCTCACTGGAGCCAACCGCAGCCAAGCCGCACTGCAGGTGTGGTGTCCGGTCTGGGGCACCGTAGCACAGGACAGATAGCGAGGCACTGGAGCAGGCACAGAGAAGGGCGACTGAGCTGCTGACAGGCCTGGAGAGCTAGCCCTGTCAGAAGCGCCCGAGGACATTTGGGCTGTTCAATCTACAAAAAAAAAAACAGGCTGAGAGGGAGACCCCACTGCTCTCTACGACTTTTCTGGAGACTTTCCAGCTCTGTCTGGGTGTGTTCCTGTGAGACCTGAGCTAGATTGTCTGGTCCTGCTCTGGCAAGAGGGTTGGACTCCATGATCTCTTTGGGTCCCTTCCAACCCCTGACATCCTGTGAGCCTGTGTGAACTACCTGGGAGGAGGCTATAGAGAGGTAGGCCCTAGTCTCTTCTCAGTAGAAACTAATGATAGAATGAGAGCGAATGGCCACAAGCTGCCCTGGGGAAGATTTAGACTGGACACTAGGAAAAACGTTTTCATGTAAAGGGTTATCAGGTACTGCAACAAGCTGCCCAAGGAGGCAGTTGAATCACCATCCCTGGATGTGTTTTAACCACCCCTGGACTGGTGCTCAGGGCCATGGTGCAGTGACAGACTTGCTGGAGTGGGGGAAATGGCTGGGCTTGATGATCTTGGAGGTGGTTTCTGCCCTGTGTCGTTCTATGATTCTGTGATTCTGGCTTGAATACACAATAAGTAAACATTCTACCTGATGGAACTGATAGCACAGGTTTGTCAGCTTAACATGATTGATAGAACTGTTTAAGCAACCCAGCACCCCACAGGATCTGTTTTCTACCTAAGACTCCCTCAACCGCAGTTCTCTCGAAGATGCTGTGGTACTTAGTAGGGAAAAAAGTTCTTTTTCATGTGCAAATTCAGGCAGATGAGAGCAATCATACTGCTGAAAGGTCCTTCCCATGTGCTTAAAACTGGGTTGCAGAAGATTTCAATAGCAAATCTAATCTTTCTGATGTGACTCACATTGCATTGGTTACTACAGAAGATGCCTGCTTATCCTTTATTTTAACATCTAATTACAGATGCAAGTGAAGGACTCTAGCATATTATCAATGTTTTAGAGCATGTCTTAATATGAATGAATGCAGTGGAAGATAGGTGTATTATCCCACGCTTGAGCTTCAAGTATATTGGACCTTTAGGTCTGTGCCCTCAAACCTCTTGCATTGTTTGTGAATCATGCAGCACATTTAAGATTAACTTTGGGGATTGTGTAAGGTTCAGGACATGCTGTAGTGAAAAATGTAACCAAAGCTTCTTGCATGTGCTAGATCTTAAGTTGCCTCCTGAAATTTTCTGCAAGACTGAAGCCACCACCAGTAATGAGAACAAGTTTTGTTGGTTTGGTCACCAAGTGGGATTAGAATTCAATGCAAACCCTCTCTTTTTCTGGTCTGGGTTCTGTGACAGAAGTTATGTCACCACAGTTTTTTCACTGTCTTCTCTTAGCTAATATTGGTTATGGTGTAGTTATTAGTTACCATATTAATAGCTAATAATTGTGTGCATCTTTCTCATATCCTGTCCCACTGACTCCTCTTTTGATCCATGGATGTTATCTCTTCCTATTTGGCTCATCTGAAGACTTTCTGAAGCTGCTCTCTTGTAGGCAGGATTATGTTATTTGTGATCTATATAGCAGAAAGACTTTCAGCAATTGTCCATGGTGGGCAGAGAATATTAAAAATAAATAAATAAAAAAATTCAAATTAATTTCAAAAGTCAATTATTATATACTGAGGTTTGGAAACCAAGTTGATACACTTTGGTTCTTCTCTCAAAGCTCGGTGTGACAGTCCTTGGGGTTTCCTCAGGGTAAGTAGGTTGTCTTTCCATGGCTTGCTCATTACAAAGAAGATGCTTGACATAGGTATAATTAAATATTAATTCTTAGATAGTTTATCTAGAATATTATTTGGAATATAATTCTGTTGATTGTGTGGTTATGTATCTGTATTAATGGCAATCTGCATTCATCTCTTGAACTTTAAAATGAGAATGTCTATTTTTGGTATTTTAGCTTAAAACTAGTGAGGCACCTTTTTTTCCCCCTCTCTTTTTCCTTCTAACACCCTGTCCTTGTAATATCCCAAAAGGACAAGTTAAGAATATCAAATGTATTCTTATGCTGGTACCATAGCATGAGACATATAATTGCATTCCAGATACTATTTAAAATCTGACAGAGATTAATTAAAGTTGCTGGTACAGTATAATAATAACAAAACTAGACTGATGTTTAACAAATAAGTCAAAAAAATGTTTCAGGGACTACTCTGAATGGCATCAATATTTTGTCTTACATTTGAAGTTTCCTTTATTGTTCTCCTTATGATGTCTCTACTGTTAATTTTTTTATCTGTACCTAAAATGAACTTCAGCCCCAGAAATCAAGACAATGAGACTGTCCACAGAATTTAAACACAGATTACCTGTAACTTCGCTGACAGAGCTGTGCAGGGGGAGTAGTGATGCTGGTACTGTGAGATCTTTACACTTGGCTTTCACAGCATCTTGAATGAAGCATGCGCTGGTGTGTACTTTATATGCATCTCCTCACTTTAATCATTCAGCAGTCACTGCTTTGAAGACAGAATCGTTACAGTAGATTATTAGTATAGATCAAGGACAACTAAAGGAGGTGTTTTTAATAAATTTGCTTATCAGTTTTGTCCCGATTTTACAAAATAAATGTTATGCTTTGAAGTTTGACTATGAACTTTGAAGTTTTATTTAGAAGTTTTATATTGGCTTCCAAAATTTATGTGAACAAAAGAATATCTGTTTCAAATGTTAAACCTTTTCTTTTCTATAAACATTGCTGCTGAAACACTTGTAAGCAGGTGTAATGCAAATCATGTAGGTAACAGTTTTTGAAGACAAAATATTTTTTAAAATAATCCTACTTTGTTATGTCTGTAGTGTGAAAGCTTAGCTTTAGATGTTTTCTTATGATATGTGGATGCTGTGAATGCAAACAGTGTAAATACAAACAATACTTGGTTGTAAGCACAGACCTGTGAATTTCAATGAAAGCTGGAAATGGTTTGTTCACTGCCTCAGGTTGAGACTCATCACCACAACTCATGTGTCTGAGTGGGCACCACCGATTAACTCCCTTTGCTTCGGTGTACTTTAGTGCAAACCAACACTCACACCAAAGAAAGCAGGTATAAATATATGCACTTCCTTCAAATATTGAATATACAACTTCTTTCTCCAATAAATATCTAGAAAGATGATAGCAAGAGCAAAGACTAAAATGAGCTATTTGGTGGTGTTCTGCTCTAGGCAGCACATTAGCCTTGGGCGCTGATTAAAATTCCCCTAGTAGAAACCAAGGATTGAAACCAGTTCAGTGGTGTGTGTCAGGTTACTATAAAGAGTGAAATATTGAATGAGAGGAGCATTGACAGCTCCTGCTTAGGTTTTGGGTTTTAACAATGAAACTCCTTCCCCTCAGAGATATTTTTCTGCCTTTTTTTTTCAAAGAAAAAAAGTACATTCTCCCCAAAAATCTTGCTTTAGATTTAATTATTAATTTTACTGCTGGGATATTGCATCCATTTTAACATTCTCAACCTCAGTCTCATTGTGTCACAGCAGCAC
Source organism: Semnornis frantzii (assembly GCA_013399775.1). Lineage (NCBI taxonomy): Eukaryota > Metazoa > Chordata > Aves > Piciformes > Ramphastidae > Semnornis > Semnornis frantzii. The sequence continues at coordinate 6,863 of VWYK01001676.1, read as the reverse complement.
TAAATTATTTGGTCACTCTGTATTTTAGTGAGAGCTCTAGGATCTAGGTGAAATTAAAATTAGCTACTGTAGTTCATGGCATTCAATATTTCCTGTCCCCACCTCATCAAAATATGCACCAAGCTGCTTCTTTCAACCTTGCACTTTACTAGTTAAAGCATTTATATAAATAGCAATATGCCTATTTCAGTTAAAGCATTTATATAAATAGCAATGTGCCTATTTCAGGGATAAAATGAATTCATAACTTCCATAAGAAGGGAATGTTCTGTCATGGGTTTAAAATTGACTTATGGTCTGCACCAGGAGGGGCTTTATGCTCTGTACCCTAAAGCAAAGTGAAACTAGTGGCCACCTGCCTTGATTGAATAGCTTATTTTGCTTTCTCCAATGCTCTATCACTACTTCTTTATTTCTGCCTTCAACCTTATTCTTTTACTGATTTTGCTTGTTCTACTACTTTTTTTCTGTGTCTGTATTCTCTCTCCCAGAGCCCCCAGCTACACTGCAGAGCAGATTCCAAAGCTGTCAACTCAGCAAAGCAAAAGGCACAAGGCAAGCTGGATCCAATTGTTAATTACAGGATGAGTTGTCAGGATCTGTGAAATCCTGCAGGTGATGAAAGAGGAAATTATACACAAAATCCAGGTGGATGCTAGAATGGTCCCAAGTACATCTTCTCTATTTAAAAAATAAGAATCCAGAAGTTAATATAACCCCATGTTGGGATATCTCAATTTCCACGTTTTTCATAGAATCATAGAATGGTAAGGTTGGAAGGGACCTCAAGGATCATCTAGTTCCAGCCCCCTGCCATAGGCAGGGACACCTCCCACTGGGGGGTCACTCAATGCCGCCTCCAACCTGGCCTTGAACACGTCCAGGGAGGGAGCAGCCACAACCTCCCTGGGCAACCTGTGCCAGTGTCTCACCACCCTCGCTGTAAAGTACTTCCTCCTAACATCCAGTCTAAATCTCCCTCTGCCAGTTCAAACCCATTGCCCCTCATCCTGTCATTGTCAATAGTCCCTCCCCAGCCTTCCTGTAGGCCCCCTTCAGATACTGGAAGGCTACTCTAAGGTCTTTTCTTGGTTTCCTTCTTTATTGTATGGGAAAATGCTGATGTGAGTGAGCTGATGGTTGCCTACTGCCTTGGGAATTCTTCCTGAATCATTGAAAGCATAGAAAATTTGTTTTTCAAGTTTCAACAACACATAATCTGAGGTTCATCTGAGAGTATCAATTATATTACATCATTAAAAGGATATTTAAGACCATATTCATGGGAAAAGGTAAATGTATTACAATATTTAATACTTATTCCTTGTAATATTGTTTTTTATAAACTGTCTAAAGTATGAATTTTAGAATGAACTAGAACAGGGCACTACATAACTGTTTTCCTAACTTTTTTGTTTGTTTGTTTTGTTTTTGGAGGTGGTTTCTAGTGATTTGGAATTTTGGCTTGTGCTAGTGATTTTGTTTTAGTAGTTGGGAAATTGAAAGGTATTAGACAGGCTTAAAAGTTGTTTTTCCATTTCACAGTAATGAAGGATGTGTGATCTTCTCAACAAATGGTTGCTGGTAAATCACAGCAGCCTTGACTACTTCTAAGGTATCTTACTGATCTTTGCTAATATCTTTCCTTTGGGATAAATGTTGCTACTTCAATAGTTCCACAGAAGTACTAGCCACGGAAAACAGAGCTTTGTGATAACTTTATGTGCTTGAGGGTGAGCTTATAACAGTGCAATCTGTTCTGAGCAAAGGACTATGTAACTATAAATTGAGGCCAAATTAATCCACTGGTCTTTTCTGTTGTACATTTTTTTTTTCTTCTTGTAAGAAAATAATCTATCACTACCCTACTGAAACTATCGGAGAAATCAGATTGTTTTCATTGTAACTGTAAAACAGGTTTGCCTTGTGACCAAAAAATGCTTACTCTGATTTTTTTTTTCTTTTAAATTTTAAATTCAGTGCATTGAATGAAGCAGAGAAGAAACAACTGTGGCCCTGTTTAGAACAGGGGTCATGGCCATGTAAACACTCTCTGTGCACAGCCAGTGCTATTTCTTTGCTTTGGAAACAACAATTATGGATAGATGCTGGGGAAAAGGAATCACCAGTATACTGAATAAATCTAGATGCTCAGTAACATTGCAGTCCTCCGTAATAAGGCATTTATGGATTACTCTGCTTGTGTGGATGTGCCAACTCAAAGTCCCAAAGTGCTTGTCAGTCTTGCACCTTGTGCCGGTTGGACTGTAATCTTTGAGATGGAGTGTATCTAGCAGCTGTGACAGACCACTTTAAAACATCTGTCACAGCATTTTTCTCTTCATTAAAATAAATGCAAGAGTGTAAGACTCTTGCCTGATTGCAAGTCTTTTCTCTGCTCATTTGTCTATTACATCCTTTGCAATTTACACTGAAAGCTTCCTACTAAGCACCTGTGCAGAGCATACAATTAGAGAAAATGAAGCTTATAATTAAATAAAATGACTAAGTCTATTTTTCCAGTGTCTGAAACGGGCTGTAAATACTTCTTACAAAAGTTTCTATGTGCCAGTTAGTAAACAAACTTTCATGGCATACTGGTTTTGTCCAGGGTAGAGCTGATATTCTTTGTGGTAGGTGTGATGGTTTGAGGCTTATTGGAATATTTTAATGAGAGAAATTAGATCATTGGCTGTGAAAAGAAAATGATGGTGATGTCCCTATCATTCACTGGATTGCTGAGAGGTAGAAAAAAATCAAAATATAAGCAAAGTCCTCTCACTGTGCCTTGAGACTTCAATGTGTTCTCTACTCTGCCTGATCTGTGTAACGTGATCTAATCACTTCCTTCTAACCTCTTACCTGCTTTGGCGTCTCATCTTCTGATCTTGGCAATTAATCATGTGAGCTTCATGGGTCTTACTTGCTTATTTGTTTGAGATAAGGAGGGTGGGGAGAAAGAGGGTGGTTGATTGTGAGCCTTTCGAGGCAATCTCTCTGTCCAAGAAGGATTTTGAATATTGTATTACTTCTAACTTGTATATAATTGTAAATATAGAATCATAGAATGGTTTAGCTTGGAAGGGACCTCAAAGATGATTCAGTTCCAACCCCCTGCCATAGGCAGGGGCACCTCCCACTAGTACAGGTCACTCAAGGCCTTGTCCAACCTAGCCTTGAACACCTCCAGGGAGAGAACAGCCACAAGCTCCCTGGGCAACCTGTGCCAGTGTCTTACCACCCTCGCTGCAAAGAACTTCTGCGTAACATCCAGTTTAAATCTCCCATCAGTTCAAACCCATTGCCCCTTGTCCTGTCATTACAAGACCTTGTCAATAGTCCCTCCCCATCCTTCCTGTAGGCTCCCTTCAGATATTGGAAGGCTACTCTAAGGTCTCCTTGAAGCCTTCTCTTCTCCAGGCTGAAGACCCCCAACTCTCTCAGCCTGTCTTCATAGCAGAGCTGCTGCTGCCCTCTGAGCATCTTTGTGGCACTTCTCTGGACTTGCTCCAACAGTTCCATGTCCTTCCCATGTTGGGGGCTCCAGACTGTAAATATTGTGTATATAAACTTCCTTATTGCATATATATGCTTGTAAATTTGTGCTATGCTGTAAATATAGTTTCATCTTTACTTCCAAAACCGTCTGAGTTAGTCTGGTGAATCCAAGTGGGGTGGGGGGGAGAAATTCCCAGTCCATGACAGTAGGTCATATGGGGCTGTGATTTGGATTTGTGCTGGAAACTGCGTTGAGAATACAGGGATGTTTTGGTTCCAGCTAGGCAGAACTTACACAGAATCAAGGGCTTTTCTGCCTTTTACCACACCAGTGAGTAGAGCGAGGGTGCACAAGAAGCTGGGAAAAGGGGCACAGCTGGACCAGCTCACCCCAGTTTGCCAAAGGGACCTCTCCAGACCGCATGATGTCATGCCTGGCAATACGCACGGGGAAAGACTGGCAGGGGAGCTTCCTGGGGATCTGTCAGTTGGTGGTGAGCATTTGTCACCATTTGCGTTTCTTACCTGTCTTGAGGTTCATATTTATATCTGTGTTTTCATTATAATGTATTATTATTGTGTTATTATTATTGTTACTATTTTATTATTAAGCTGATCTTATCTCAACCCATGAGTTTTCTCACTTTTACCAATCGGATTCTCTCCTCTTACCCACTGGAGGGCAGTGAGAAAATGGTTCCGTGGGACTTAGTTTTCAGCGGGAGTTAAACCATGACATGTGGAACTACTAACGCTAACTTAGATTTTTCATACTTCCTTATTTGACTGCAGATAAGCAAATGCTGTCTTTCAAAATAGCCTTTAACTGAAGTAATTAGACTGATTTTGAAGAGTTCACTGAAATACAACTGCAATTTTATATGAACTTTGAAAAAATCCACTAGAATTCTAATAATCATTTCATAGATGTTTAAAACTCCCTACCTGGCGAGAAGCAAAATAAGCTGAGGTGAAGAAGGTGATGTCCTCAAGTAAATCAATATAACTAAAACTGAAATGTTTGATATTTTAAGTATTAAATAATTAGTTACCTATATTCCTATTTAAATTTGTGACGATGTGTTTGTGACTGTATTTTCGGTCTGTATTTGTAAATGCAAAGAGCCTCGTTTATGAAAAAAAGAAAAATCAGTTGTCTCTCAAAATTCTACCTGCTACACAAAATTTCCTCATCTTGTCCATGGCAGACGAGAAATGAGCATCTCTTTCAGAGAGGAAGAATGTGCAGTAAATGACCTTCATCATTAGTCATCCCTATCTGTTTGGCACTGCCAATTGCCAAAAGAGAAATAATTTCCTGAGTGAAACATTAGGTAAAATGAGATTAACATTTGCCCCCTCACAACTCATTTAATGTGAGCTACCTCTTTTATAATTATAAAAGTATCTGGCAACTCACTCAATATTTCCTTGCTTTTGAGGGAGACTGGTTCCAAAAAACCTGTAGTTGCCATGGTGTAAAGCTCCTCTCTGGGGTCCCCTCCTGATTTCCAAATGAACATCAGCAGCAATAAAGTCTTCAAAACATCCCATGATGACAAGCTCTGCAAACTGCTTTTTAAAAAGAGAATAGTTACTGCTTGTTGTGGTAGGCTTAAACAGGCCAAAACAGACTTACATATGTCCTGGTTTGCCCAGACAGGTTTTTCTGCTCTCCCTCTTTCTGTTTTGGGGAGAAGCAACTGTGGGAAAGAGGACAAAGAACCTGGAGCCACTGAGTCTAAGGACTCCGGCTTGCCCAGAATTGTTTGCGTGCTGTGGTAAACAAGATACAAAAGCTTAGCTTGTGTATGCCTTGTGCAAAGCCTGTGTTCTGCCCTAAAAAGGGTGAAGCAAGCCTATGGCTTCACCTAATATGGTCAAGCTTGGCTAACTGCCATTCTGATTTGCTATTCTCTGTCCATTAGTCTGTATTGATAAAAGGAGATGAGCAGGTGACACAATGTGCTCTGCCATTGTATCTGTGCTTGCTGCTTGGGCAAAGCTCCTGGGCAGCCTGTTCCAGTGTTCTGTCACCCTCACAGAGAAAAAATTGCTCCTCATGTTTACATGAAACTTCTTATGCCTCAACTTTCACCGATTGTCCTTTGTCCTGTCATTGGGCATCACTGAGCAGAGCCTGAATCTATCTTCTTGGCCCACAACCTTTACATCTTTATAAACTTTAATGAGGTCAAGATGGACTAATAAAAAACAATTGTGTTCTTTTTGTTAAACTGAATTTAATCAGGTTAGCTTTCTCATAGAGCTGCTCAAAGAAAGCCTTAAAGACCCCTTTGAACATTGCCAAGAGCCCTCCCCATCCCACAGCACTCACATGTGGCAGCTTCTTTTGAAACACTTGGGAATGAGTGTGTACTTCTTAGATGCAGAGCAATACAGCAACACGCAGGGAATGTATAGTGAGATGGGATGAACAGCAGGGGCACAAAGAGTTTATTGCTGCTGATATTCATTTAGAAATCAGCAGAGTGAGATGGAAAGAACAGCACGGGCACAAAAACCAGTTTGTCAGTGTAGTGGTGGGTAGCAGGAATGCGAGATGGTATCTTTTCAAAATTAATATATTTTATTAATTTTGATGTTCAGGAGTCTCACTACCAGCCACAATTTTTAATAATAATTGGTTCTTTGCAGTGGTCATGAAAAGTATCACAAAGAGGGAAAGGCAGAGTCCAGAACACTTAAGAAACAACTAGCAATAATACAACAATCATTAAACTGTCAGAACTGGAAAGAGGTTCTTGTGGTTGATTATACCACTTGCCCACTAAATGGACTTGGGAAGCTCCTTTCTGCTTGGATTCCATTAAAGAATTACAGCATTTGGCTAAAGAGGCTTTTGAGTATTTACTCACAAAAAATATACCTCAGGGCTCCCAGAGTTAACTACAGTTCCCAGACAGTACCCAAACACTTGCAGAAAGTTCTGTCGATGTCTTGATCTTCCCAGGCTCTAGTGAGGGCACTGGGAGAGAGGTAGACAATCTCTGACCTGATCCTGGTTCCTCTTTGATGGTCTGTGTCCCCCTCAGGGCTCTCAGTCACAGATGAAGACTTGCAGGCAGGATGTCTTTCAGATGTGCAGTCTTGGCATGATGTACGCAAGCCTGTTGCATGAAGGCAGTTAAGGCCTATTCCTGGTAAATTTGAGGCAGTTTCCAGATAGACAAACCCAAAGTATCAGGGCTTGTTATTTTGTATCAGCGCTAGCTTACAGCCTAGCAGAGCATGGCAGGATGCCAGAGCAGAGAGCAATGGCAGAAACCCTTTACAGTACATTGTGTTTACCTGCTCAGCTCCTTTTATCAGTGTATCCCAAGATTAATGGCTCTTTGGCCACA
>VWYK01001675.1:7223-17674 GCA_013399775.1 Semnornis frantzii | reverse complement strand
GGATTTGTGTGCAACGCACGGTCCTCTCTGTGCATATGCCTCAGTTCTTTCAGATGTATCTCCATGCTTTAGGATCAACAGGACAAAGGCTCACATGCACACACACAATAGCATGGATTAAACTTACAAAAATACTCAACTGCTTCAAGTTTGGATTTCAGAGGGAGTTAGGAACCTTTGGAAGCTAAGCATTTGTCAGAAATATCATTAAAGTATTACTTGTTACTGTAGCAAGTTTCCAGTTCAAAATCAGCTGTTATCATTATAACAGTTTAAGAACTACAAGCACTTCACTTTGTGAAGGGGTGTAGATTTTACTTTATTTTAATTTATGAAGCAGTGCTTTTGCAATTACTGTCTTGTGCACTTAGCCACCAGGTCATCTCTGGTTTTAATAATGGATGGGCATTACCATGAAAGCTAAGAGAGTACCTATCATCTTCTGGTTTGTTTTGAAATTTCTGAGTTTCTACCATGTTGCAAAATGAAAATCAAAGGTGTCTCTGATAAGATTTGATACAAGAAAAATACTCTCAGCACAGACGATTTGTAAAGCTGCTAAATCTAGCCATTGACTGTTCACACAAAACAGCATTGTACTGAAAGTTCTTCTGACAAGTATGTCCCTGGGTCATGGCTGGAATTTCAGGAAGGTGCCTGCAATACTTTATCACTGTCTCTTACCACAACTAAGACAAATAACGCCATTTACAAACTGAGGTCACTGCTGAAGTGGCAGAGAAAAAGGAATGGATTTCTCAAGGAATTTTAAGGAAACATTAAACTGAACAAACTAATATGTAATATCATATAGACACAGAAAATGAACAAATGAGATCCACTCTGTTAATGATCACTGCATTAACATCAACACCACCAACAATAACAAAAATCAGACCATGAAATGTGTGTTCCACATAAGCAACAAAGAAGGGGCTGCAGACACTGAAGCAGCACTGCAGAATATTTTACATAGTATACATAATGTGTTTGACTCTGCACAGTAGCAGAGCACTGTTACAGCAACCCTCAAACCTTCTTTATCTTCTGGTGAGGCTTTGTAGGATAGAAGGTTTTGCATGTTGCCCCGACACAACTTTAAGTACAAAGCTGTGAGGAATGTGAGTACTCAAATAAGCACAAGCAAACGACGTGGACCATATAGTGTGGAAAAACTTGTACCATCCGCTGTTAAATAACAAATCATAGCACTTACTTTTTAATGGCTATTAACTCTCCAGATTCAATGCTTCTCCCTAGGAGGACAGAGCCGTAGGTCCCATCACCAAGCTGTCTGATAGTTGTGTACCTATTCATGATGAGGATACTTCGGCTGCAAGCTCATTTCAGTCCTTAGTGTTTCCTGTGTTTCTTCTCCAAATGTAACCAGTTCTTTCTGTGGCAGCATAAATATAGAGCACTCAGGACAGTGTGAACAGTTGCAGGAACCATGTTTTCAAGACTTAGCCTTTGGTCTGAAAGCACAGAACATAATCCATTTGATTTCTACACCCTTCTGAGATCACTTGTTTTGCAGACATCACTGTCCTCCAAGACAGTCCATCTAAGTTTTGAACAAACCCTTGTCTTGGTCTCTCACTGGATTCCAGCCTGCAAGTGACCGGATATGTTGCCCAAATCCACTTTTAAGTTAAAAGCTAGAGGGACTTTACAGCAAGCTTGCAAGCAGCCTTAATGGGAGAAGCCATTACTAAAAGCAGAAGATCAAGTCTCATAGCTTGGAGAAAACAGGTTGCTATGAGAAAAATGAAGTGTTACAGTAATACAGAAGGGAAATTGTTCTAGCCAAATTATCAGACATACAAGTGACCATTTCAGAAACTATACTCCCATCAGGTAAACCAATTTCCTGACTTTCCATAAGGTCCTATGTTAGACATACAGCCATATGTATTCCTTTAAATAATTTCCAGGGGAAGAATATTATATTCATGTCAGGTAAGACCAAATTAATTTCACTACAGCAGCCCTAACCATGGATCGGTCTCTCGAAGTAGTAGCTACATTGAATTCTCTACTCAACCTTCTGTCCTAGCACTGCATAAACAGCAGAATGGTTGGTAATAAAGCAAAAATGTTTTTGCACCCCCATTTAATTTATCTGTTGCTAGTATTTCCTACACTTTTGTTTAGAAGAACCATGACCTGTTCTGCCTAAATTAACCATACTTTTGGAATAAAACACAATTTCCTCTGCAACGAGCATCTATTCCCTGTGTTCTCTTTTTCTACAGCTCTAAGGATACAGTGATATTCATGGCTCTCTCTTCAGTAACCCACATTTAAACTATATTTCTGCTTTTAATTTTTTTTTTCTGGTAGCTTTAAATATTTTCTCCATCTTGCTTATTTCACAAAGCCAAATTATGATTTTAGTAATAATGGAATTATGTTGCTTGAACTCAAGGCAGAGGCCCAATCCTGTAGACACAAGATGTTGTGAAGATCCTTTCTTTTCAGTCTCCTAAGCCTATAAGCCCCAATAATACTGGTACAGGAACAAACAAAAATTAGGAAATACTGCGTTAATACATTTTTTGCCAATTTTATACATCACGTATGAAAAAAACAGCATGTCTCTAATCATCTTAAACATTGAATGGTGTCTCACAGGTAGAAGGAATTGCCCTCTACCAGTAGCCATTTCTCTCCATATACTACTACAGGAAACCACAACTGAGTACCTTAAGTTACAGGCCTAATCCGACTTGTCAAGCAACACAGAGCCTGTCCAGAAGAACAGCACTCTGGAGTATCACTTTCTTTTTGGCTGGTTTTCAGGCTGTGCACCTGCACAGTGTAAAGCTACGTTTAGATAATGTTCTCCATCCGTGTTAAAAAGCTTTGGTTACTCCAGCTTGTAAATAACTGTATGGCAACTTAGAAGCCTTGGTTCCCAGGCCTTTATTCAGATACATGCTGAAAATTTCAAACAACAATAAAGTCTTGCATGCTCTTCTAGTCTGAGAATGTACCATTTATTACTATCCAAATGAAAAATTTTATATAGTAACTTCAAATAGAAACAGATGGGACTTGTAGATTTTTCATTATACATTCCACTTAATGACAGAGCTCTCAAATTGTAATTCTAACAGATGCAATGGTTCACAATTTGTGGACTATGCTACCTCTAGTTTACTATTCACATATCCTTTTTCAGGAGATTGTAGAGAGGCTGAAGGCAGATGCTGTAACATTACAACTACCTGAAAAGAGATTGTAGCCAGGCGGGTGTTGGTCTCTTCTGCCAAATACCACGACAGGACAAAAGGAGACAGCCTTAGGATTGTGCCAGTGGAGGTTTAACAATTGGATATTAGGAAAAATTTCTTTACTGAAAAGAGTGGTCAAGCATTGGAATAGGTTGCCCAGGGAGGTGGTAAAGTTACCATCTCTGGAGGTGTTTGAAAAATGCATAGACACGGCTTTTCAGGGCATGGTTTAATGGCCATGGTGGTGTTAGGTCGATGGCTGCACTGTGACTTTCTTTGTATGGAAATTCACTGATGCACACTGAAGTTGATTTAAAAACTCTAATTTACTTTGCAAGGTTTATTTCATGTCTTTATCACCTTCCGATACCTGTCACCTTCAGCTCTGGGAATGAACTAAAGCATACCCTGCAGACTGTTCCACCTAGGTAGAATCCTGCTAATATCACAGGAAAAAACACAAGTCTTTTATTAACAGTTTGGAGACTCATGGCATATATATATAATCTAGACTTGGTACTAGTCTAGAACTAGAATCTAGGCAAAATCATTAGAGGATGTAATCTGTAAAATTATGATCAAGATAGTACAGGGAAAGATACAAGGATACTACTTTCCCCACATTTTGTGTTAAGACTACCTCACCTATAAACATTTTCCCCCCATAGAAATCAACCAGAAAATCCCTTTAAAAGAGAGCTTAACATATCAAGAATACTTTGACTCTTAAATTTAAACTCGAACTTACTATTTTGCTGATGTATGCTTTTAAATAAGTAGACACTCCCGTTTAAAGGGCTACAGTGCCGAGAACCCGAAAGTGAAACCGGCCAAAGCTGAAACACGCAAACAGTAAATAATGTGCAACAGCATTTCAAAATTTGTGTGCTTTGGCAATGACCTGATATGGTTAGATGCTTTCAACAGGATGCGCAGCGAAAGGTGCGGTTTAAAGCCATGGGTTTCAATCGAGGTTCTCCCAGAAGCGGAGGCTTTGGGAGTTCCCCATGAGCGGCAAACCAAGGCAGCAGAAGCGGTGGGAGGCGTTAGCCCTTTGGCAGCAGGAAGACCCGGCGATTCGTGAGATGGCGATGAGGCGAGCCGCAGGCCCCTGTGCCTGCCCGCCGCCACAAGCCAGGTCGTAGCTCCCGCTCGGCCTTCACACCGAGGCGGTAACCGATTTCCCGCCTGGGCCCCGACACACGCGACTAACCTCAATGGTAGAAGCGGATGTCCCCACGGCCATCACCGTGCCACGGCGGTACTCACCGCGTATGGGTTTTCCCTCCTCCGGCCAAGGCCCGGCCAGCGGAAGCCGCGCGAGAGGCCCCTAATGGCGGCACTGCGGCTCCGCAGCCCCCGGCGGCTGCCACCGCAGCCCCCTTGCCCAGCTCTCACTGCTTTGGACGAGCTGCGGCCCACGGCAGCCGCGGGGCTCGCTCAAGGCGCCGCCGGCCGCCGAACCCATGGCGCTACCCGCCGCGCCCCGCGCTCTACTACGGCGGGGCTCCCCACGGGGGGATAACGCCCCACGACCGCGGCCGGGCTAACCGCTAAACGAACGCCGCGCCGGCCGATTGCTGCGTCTGAGGGCTGGCGGCGAAGGTCCCCGGGCTTCGCCGGCACGTCCTCAGCCTTGGGGAGGGGTTTAGGGGTGTGCCCTACCCCCCAAAGCGCCGGCTGCCGGGGAGCGAGACAACAGACTGGGAGCAGCTTCGCATTACCGCTGCCAGAGAAGGGATTATAGCTAAGCTGGCTTTCAAACGTCATAAAAAAAAAATATTAACAGTCCTCTGATGACTGTCCTCTACATAACAAAACTGGATGCAAAAATGCCAAATTGTAAACGCGAGGCAAGAATATCGATACTCAGCTGCTGCATCGGGGGCTTCAGCCTTCATCACCAGAGTATCAGCAGCTCTTTAGCAGGGTCTAGGTAAGGCTGGGCGGGGAGGAGGCAGAGGAAGGTAAACAGGAGCTAAACAGTTGGCACTGAGCAACAGAGCATCATATCCGATTGAGTAAGTCTTAGCTTCTTTCTCACCGTGTCCAGAAGTGAAGCACAGAGTTACTTCACAGCATTTGCATGGCAGGGTGACTTGGTGGCACAGTCCAGAAACTGGCACATCCAGCCTTCCCCTGGCAGAGGATTTTACACCAATGAACCCTGCAGTAGAAGACAGAGATTTCACAAGATTTAACATATTATTTAGCATATTTAGCATGCATTTTTTAAAGATTCTGTGAGGGAACTCCCAAAAAGCTCTGGACGCCCTGATCCCCCCACCCCATCTGAATAGAGGCAAGTCTTTGAAACATTAAAATTTGTCAAACATAAAGAATGAACGAGTTAAATTCCTTCTTAGGAACTTGCATTACTCTCAGTAAATCCAGCAAGAAGAGTGCAAGCTTACTGATATACTAAGAAGACATTGCTGCTTTAAGCCATCCCTATTACAGCTCATATGCATAAAGAGCTATCAGCACCCATCCCAGGGGCAGCTGTAGTATCCTGTTTTTCCGTTGCTGAACAGAATGTTGCTTCTTCATGCCCAAAAGAAGAGACACACACCCAAGTAGGAGAAAAACTTAGCAGCTTTGACTCCAACCCCAGAAGTACTGAAGACAACCAGTTGTATCACTCCACCTCAAAACCTCAGCTTGTCAAATCAACTATTCATACAGGGTCTGCCAGCATCCAAAGGCTTTCCAAGCCTGATCTCACCTCCAACCACCCAGTCAGGGATCTATTCCTAGGGTGTAAGACACCTCTGGTGCCACTCACATTCTCCTCTACACAGAACATTTCTACAACCACTTATATTTGAACTCCGCTGCTGGTACCGACTTCTGCACCTAATTCCCTCTGGCCACAATCACTTTCCCCGTGGCCTGCTTCTGCCCATACATGAACTGTTAGCTGCCCATCTCCAGAACAGGCACACACCTCCATTTGCTCCTAAAAAAAATATTCAGGGCTGCAGGTATGCATAAGCCTGCAGAGGTCCTAAATACAGACTGATACATGTGGTTTTTGTTTAGAACAAAAAATAATGTAATATATATTGTAAAAATTCGGTTTAGTCCTTAAGTGAACCTGATGACAGCACATAATGACTATTCATGGAAATGGATGGGCAAAGGACAGAGGATTAGGATATTGACTCAGTAACATTGATATCTATATAGCCAACAACCACTTCTTTGTTAACTGGGTTTTGTCTGTAATAACGGCCAGGTTTGACTGTAGTCACAGTGAAAATGGCAGCTCCCACAGAGCCCGGCTTCAGCTGAGGGGCCCCACTGGGAGCGCAGAAGGCCGCCTCGGAGGCCGGAACATTGCCGCGTTCCCTCTGCTCCGGGACCGGAGCGGCAGCAACGGCGTGCTGGGCCGGGCCTCAGGCGCAGCGGGAGGCATCTGGCAGAGCATTTTCCCCACTAGTCGTCGACGCGGCGTGCCCTGGGGGACTACACTTCCCGGCAGACTCTTCGCCGCCGCCGGGCGGGAGCGGCCTGGGAAGCGCTGCTCCCCAGCCGCCGCGGCCTCAGCCCGGCTGGATGTCGCCCGGGGACTACGTTTCCCAGCAGCCAGGGTGCCGCTCGGTGCAGGCAAGACAGCCGCTCCGGGCCGCGATGCGTGCCGGGACGCGTAGTCGGTGGGGCCGGCGCCCGTGCCTCAGAGCGACCCGTGCGTCAGGCGGCGCTCCGACCTTGCGGGTTTGTCTGGTCGCGTCTCCGCTGCTCCCGGTCCGCCTGCCCCTTACTCGCCGGCAAGATGGCTGCCGTACGCAGGGCCCGCAGTTACTCCCGCTGCGTGGTGCGCTTCTCCGACCGAGAACTCTGCTAATTTCCCCCCGCGGGGAGGACACAAGGACCGAGCGGGGGGGGCAGAGACCCCCGGGAAGGGACAGCGCCGCCCGAGCGTNGCCCTGCTGCCGGGGGCACCTGGGTCTGGTGGTTGCAGCAAGGGGTTGTGTGCCCCGGGGCGAGAGGAGCAGCAACCCGAGCAGTGCTGCTGCCACTGGCTCTGCCTTATCAGCTTGCCGCGGCCGCCGGGTGCCGGTTGATGCCTGTGTGGAGTGTGCTGTGGCCGTGGCCGGGATCGCGCCGCAAGGAAACGCGGCAGCCTTCCGCAGGGGGCTTTGGGCTGATGAGTGGGGCAGCTAGACTCAGGACCGATCTACTATATTCAGAAACGCCAGAACAAGTCACCGTGTCATTACAGATGAGCGTGTCCCACCTTTCTCTTCCCTCAAAAAACGGATCGCATAAAGTCACTTGGCAATTTAAACGGATCTGTGGGCCAGGCACTCAACTTACTTGAGTTTATTATTTAACATATCAGAGTTATTGTTCAATTCAGTGTTGCTTTTCTGTGTGCACCTCAATATGGATTCAAGTATCCGTGATGACAACCCGACCATTCAAAATTAAACTATTTATGTCATTCAGGAACTCTTAAATTATCATACCGTCGTGATGAAAAAATATATTTTTGAACACACACTTGATTCTACCACAGTAGGTGTGACTTGCTCATTTTCTTCCAAACCCAAAAGAACCTTAGCTGTTGATCACTGTTTTGCTATGTCATGCTTACTTCTCCTGTAGCTCTGTACTGTTCATGTGTAGCCATGTTCGACTGGTGACAGGTCAGCTTTGAACTGTTTCTTGTTTTAGATTTATTTTGCTGAAACAAAAATTAAACTACTGAAGGACTCAATATTACAGTGAGTTTAGTAACTCTGAGAAAATCAACCTGCAATTATTGGTTGCAAAACAATCAATACTAAGCTGTCCAAATAAACTAGTTTTGCATTTGAGAAATTATTTGTAAAGCTTACACAAATGAATCAGAATCAAATCTACTCAGCTGACTTCTTTTTGCAGGTCACAGTCTAATTCACATGTTTGCTTTTGACATGTTGGCCTTTTGGTGGCTTGAGTGGCTACCGCTTTTCTCATGGAAAATTACTTGAGCAGATCAGAGACACTAAGGATGTCTCACTTTCAAGCAGGATAAGTCAGTGTTCCATATGATAACTGACCTATAGAAGGATGAAGACCAACAGTATAAAGATGGCTAGATTTATCCATCAAGTAGCAGTTACAGTGTAATGTTTTGTGAACTTACAGCTGCAGTTTAAGTATTGTTAGATAGGGAACAAGTAGACTTTTTTACAATTTACAGCCTATTTTAGGTATGGTCTCTTGAGCTGTTTGCTAGTGAAGATCCTTGCTGCAGCAATACATGTGTTTACTCATTCTAGCAAAACCATAGGATTTCAGTGTATCAGTTCAATAGTGGAAAGCGTCTTTATAGAGATTAGTTTTCTATCCCAGTTAAGCATACAGTAGCAATGTGGATGAATTGCTTTACTGGTAAATTTAGGGGAATGATCAGTTATGCTGCCTAACCTCTGAGACTGCAGATCACACATGAACTCACAGTATAGAGGAGGTAATGACAAAAGTCATAACTTTGGTTGTAATTAACTTCATAATTTTTTTAAAACATGTTGGATATGGACTAGCTCTTCATAGTATAGTATATTTTTTATTTGTATCGAGAACACTTTCAAGTTCTAAAGAGCATTGAAAGACATTTTGGAAACACTTGGTCCAGAACCAAGACTGCGGCTCAGAAATACAGGAGGAGTAGAGCAGTGGAAAAGAGGTGAGGAACACCAAGGTTCTTGAACAGATTACTGAAACAAAAAGGTTTTGAATATGAGGTAAACTTCAGGCAGCTTCATAATCTTCTAAATAATTGTAACTCTTAAATTTGTTTACATGAGCTAAAAGTTTTAATGGGCGTGCCTTTATCCACAAGAAGATAATGTGTTGATTTAGTTTAGAAATTACTAGTTTCTGCATTTTGCAGATAAAACTGGGTTTATTCTGCCCAGACTAAGGACTGACTGCACACAAGTCAGCTGCAAAGCAGAAACCTTGCCCTCTGCACAGGCAGAGGTAGGCCTTATTTGTGTCAGCCCAGTGCCATAGTAATGCACTTAGAGACATCCATTTCAGTGCTAGCTCATTTCGTAGGCTAAAATAATACAGTAGGACTGCTGTAATTCATAGGATATTAACTGTCTGCAATCAAGATCAGGAACCAAATCTTATGACATTTATCAGTTATTTACTCCATCCTCACATTTAACACTGCTAGTGCTTTGGAGCGTTCTGGCTTACCTGTCTACTCCACCAAGAAAACAGATGCAATGTCTGTTTACTTTAACCAACCAACACTGTCTGCATTATCAGTTGAAAAAGATAAATCAAGACATTGTTGAAAACACATCTACGTATGACAAACCAATGAGTTTGTGTTGTTTGGGGAACTTGAGATGAGTGCTACAGCTGAATCCCAAGGAGGTGCTTTGTCATGAAGACAAAGAGATTAAACATTACCTTCCTGTCGGGTTTGCCAATATTCTGTTGTTTGATCATGAACTTCCAGATGCCATAAAAATTTTATTTTCTGAATACAAGAATGCTTTGATTTCTACATATTGTGCAGAAGATGGAAATTTCTTTATGAGAATTCATAAGAATCTCACAGAATGTCACTGAGGTTTTGAATACTATCTACAATAGGAAGGAATGGGAAACAAAACTTTCACAAGTAGTTATGATAATCTTGATATAAACTTTACCTTCTTATAATCTCACTTTGCATTATGTACTTGCAACACTGCAGTTATGAATTTCAGCACAGAGTGGTAGAAAAACAGATGCTTGAACTGCAGTAAGAACTTCAGACAAATGTCTTAGTTTTGGTTGAAGTGTTTTATTTTCTTTACTAGCATCTTGCTGCTGCTGTTGTTTCAGTGGTCTGTCACTGATGCTCAGAATTACCTTTCCTTTGGTTTAGTATAGATTTCATAAATCTCAGTATATTTACAAAGAGAGTTTGTGTCTTTTTAAGTTTTGCTCTTAAAGTAGCTAACTCCTCTGTAGAACTTTGTTAAGTTTAGTTAAAGGTCTTGTTTGAGGTCAACCTCATTGGATTAATAGGGAAGTGCAAACAATACCAGTAATTTTAGGATAAATTTTTATCATCAGTTAAGATAGAGCCATGTCATAGGTGGGTAGCACAGGGGAGTATTCTTAATTTTTTATTTAATGTATGTCCATGACATTTGTGCTTTGCAAATATGTTGTAGGCACTTACGCAGACTCTATAATCACATCTGACTGCTCTTTACT
>VWYK01001670.1:8877-43963 GCA_013399775.1 Semnornis frantzii | reverse complement strand
CCAAAGAAGGACTTGTGCAGATCTCAAAGAGCTTTCTTCCTTACACCATCACACAGCTTAGTAGATTTCTAATCACCTGACAATGTCTACTCTCATCAGCCACCAAACCCACAAACCTGACTGTTCGTTACTAGTGACTGTTACCTTCATGAAGCGCTTTGGCAGCAAAACATCTTCTTTGGGGCTGCATCTATACTACTTTGTGTCACTCTCAAGCAACAGAATATGGCCCTCTTTACTGTTGCAATAATCCATGGAATGTTTCTGGCCTAGGTCAGTTTGCACTCTCCCAGATAACTCCCAAGCCTAAACTGGGAGCTGGAGCTTGCCAGTGATGACTTCCCAAAAGCCATTTGTAGCCACCCTGCTTTGGCAGGTAGGAGGCTATCTGCACAGGGTTGATCTGTGCCAGTTGGTGTCAGTGTCTGAGAATTCCTGACCACGTTTTATTTGCTGGTGTCAACATCTGGCAGACCAAGAATTAGTTAACACTTGCCCATCTTGTACTCCAGTGGCAAGAAAGTGACCGCAGAATTAAACTTCCTTTCACAATAGTGTAAGGCTGAGGTTCAGTTTTTAAGGAAATGGATCTTTATCAATAACTTCAATTTCTAGAGCAACACAACCAGAAATGCTCATAAGATTACAATCAGTCACACCTTTGGGGTTGTTTGGGGGTCTTATTTGGTTTGTTTTTTCTCTTTTTTTTTTTTTTCGTTTGTTTCTTTCAAAAACCATTTTCGCTTTGCAGCACTGATCCCCAAAATAACTCCTGCTAATACGTGGTTGTGAATAGAACAAACTCATATCATCTGCCTTGATTTAAATATTGGTTCTTTGTAATGCATGAGAACAGCTGCTTTTTCAAATTCCTTTCCATTCTCCTTATTACTAAAAACATCAGCAGTTTATCTATGAGGTTTTGATGCTTAAACAGCATTTCAACTAGACAGCCTAATGAACTGAGTCAGAAAAAAATTTATTCACTGAGATCTGAGGAAAAGGCAATCTAGATTTTCAAACACTGACTTAACAGAACATGACTTTGGGAAGTTACTTGATATTATGGGAAGGAAAATTGCCTATACCTGTACATCTGAAACTGGTGTGCATAATCACATTGATAAGGGAAGGGCACAGACTGAAATTTTTTCTTTGTCTAGCTCAAAAAGTGTTTAGAATCATAGAATGGCTTAGGCTAGAAGAGAGCTTAGAGATGGTCTAAGCCAAGCTCCCTGCTGCCAGCAGAGATGCCTCTCAACTAGACCAGGTTACTCAGTCCAAAACTAGAAAGCACAATTGTGTCACATGGCACTCTGCAAAGAATTGATGCCTGCAAAGGATTCAGAAACAGAATCTGTCTCCCCAGCATTAGGACTCCACAGAAAATGGTTAATAATTGCTGTAGGTAGCACTGGAACAGACACTCTGCAGCTTCTTGAGTGAAAGGCAGGCAAAGCGCTGGGATGAGGAGTTGGAAGGGATGCCTCTCCCCTCAAATCTTCTCCACACCTATGACTAATTTCAGAAGTAAATCTGATTATTTTTATGTATACTAAGGGCAGTCTCAGCTCAGTCAGTTAAGCTGGTTTCCAAGGTTTCCAGAATTCATAGTCTCTCAAACTCCTGTCTTCATACGAACCGTACAACTGAAAATGTTTTCTCCTTTCTTTGCAAAGCAAGACCAGAAGGCTGCTAAACAGACCTGGGGAGATAAGGCCCATCCAGTTTGTATGGTGATGTGCTAAAAAACCCCAAACCATTTCCAGCACCATCTATTTTCTCTGGGTAAAGCAGTGTGGGTCAGACTTGTCTTTGCCTCAACTTCCTCTACCTTGACAAGGTTCTAAGCATTCCATATCATGCCTCATTCCACGTAGTCAGTGAGAGGAGATAAAGACAAGCTTCCTTGTCACTGCCTTTCTTAGAGTGCCACCTCAAGTTAGCTAAATTCAGTTGGCTCCTTCAAACACAGACCTGAGAAGCTCTTTTCCAAAGAGAGCAAGATGTGGAAGTGACTCGTTCTCATCCATCCTCTCAGCAGCTGTGCTGAAGGATGCACCTTCAGAACTCTGACTCCCTCAGCAGCGGCTGCCAAAAGCAGGAGATCCAAAGTACTGCAGGTAGATCCATCCACAGCTCGCCTGGGATGCTATTCCTCCCTCCACCATGCCTCACTCTGGAAGCAGCTGAAGTCACATTGAAAACTCAAGTTATGTCAGGGTAAAAATACCCAAATAGGCGCTTTCCAGAGCAGTTACCATAGTAACTCTGAGAGGGGGAAATTAATTCTAGCTCTCTAACAAGAGTCAAGAATAACCACTTCCCATTACATATGCATAACGATAAAACTATGTTAGCTCATATAAAATAATAATTATGAAAATTATTTTTTCATGAAGTGGATTTTTATTTTTAAAAGGGAGCAAGCAAGCAAGCAGGAAAACTGCTCTGCAGAGTGAGCTGGTGGTGTCACCAGAAACTTCCAAAAAATCTATCAATTCCTGAACTCAGACACAAATTTTGGGCAGTACCTTTGCTTTCTTCTGCACCTACGGATTCTTGCAAACATGAAATGCAGGTGATCCATAAGTTCATACTTGGTGCCACATACATCTTAATACACACAAGAAGAACTTCCAAAAATTCCAAGAAAGCAAGAAATGCATCACTTGTCGGCTGGCAAATATCTTGTCAGGTAGGAACTAAGGGCGTTGGGCTGCACTGTGCAGATTGACAGGACTGCTTCTGGCTGCAGCCTCAGTAGCTGCTTCACAGTCAGTGGGCTTTGTACCATGTGGATGTTTAGAGCAATCCTCCTGCTTTTGATTTTCCTTTCATTTTCACTTTGCTGCCTGAGTGCTTTCTCTCAGAAACAAGGAAAAGGCATCCACAGGAACTGCCTGCAAATCCTTGCAGCTTAATTGCTTTTATCTGGGGACTTGTTATTGTTCAGTTTAATAGACTTTGGGGTGTTCTCTCCTGAGACCTTTAATGTGTTGTGGACCTTAGAGCTCTCTGAAGAAAAATGGAACCTATGGAGAGAGAGTCAATGGTCTAGTGACTGAGGGAAATGATGCACCTGTTAAAGAACATCTTTCTTTTAATATGACACCAGGGGCTGTGTGTCCTAAAGGACTAGGGATATGACAGGACTAATTTAAGCCTTTCAGTCTTGCTGTGATCATATGATGATGCCCAGCATGAATATTCCTATAATTGTTTATAAAGTGACACAGAGGAATGTCTTCTTCTGTGTGATTATGTTCTCCTAACACACAGATGCAGAGTTCCTTATCACAAAGGGGAAGGGTTTTGTAGCCAAGACAAATTCAGACAGGTTTCTGGGTTAGTGGCTCTGCACTTACAGTTTGGATTTTTAAGGAAGTGTAACATTAACCCTGTTTGGAGCATGTATCTTACCTAAAGATTCACAGATGGCTGTAAAAGACAGATTCAAGTTAGCACCTCCCCAGAGTGAGGGCTGCCTTTGCAGGAGTCATTTTTAGGTGCAGCAGTGACCCTGTGACACAAAGCTGCCCCTGAGCGAGACTTGAGCCCTGTCTTCTCGCAGGGATGCTTTCGGCAACACAGGCTAGAGCTGAAGACCTGTCAAACTGAAGTCTGCATTCTGTGCTTGTGGAACACGTACAAAAGTGCCTTCTGACCTGGGAAAACCTTCTTAGAAGTCCAGGCCGAGATTGTGCTTTACTCTAATGCTATCAAAGCTCTTTTCTATTCACATGAAGGCATGTCAGGACTCATTGTTGGGTTTAGAAGCTGGAGTCCAACACGTATTTTGGTTTTCTGGTATCTCAATCTTCCCCAAGCCAACCAATAAATACTGAGAAAATCCAGGAGAAACTCTGTCCTTGTGAGATTAACAGCCTAGCTTCCAACCTAATGATGTTCAGCTAAGCAGCCACTTCTGAAAGCTTATCCATTGCAAATAGTGACCTTATACATGACTTCTGCTCTGCAATGAACTAGTCTGCCTGGAAGGAGTTACAGAAAGCCACCACTGCATGAAGCAGCTTTCTGTGATCTGCAGTGAAAAAAAAAAAAAAAGGTGTTAAAAATGTCCTTTTGGTCAGCTAGTTGGCTGATTTTACTGAATTGAATACAATAGAATTTAAAAGGTTAAAACAAAAAGCAGCCAGTACTACAAGAGAAAACATGGGTATGAAATGGAGAAATGCTTTTCAGATGGGAGAAAGAAGCAGATGGAAAGCTGATGAGGCAAAGAAATGCCAACCTGGGACTTTATCAAGCTATCCAGGTGGCAAAGTGAAGTGTTAGAGCTTAATTCCAGGAGATACTGAGAAATTCTTGAGATTTTATGTTCCCTGATTGTCTCTACAGACGAAATATTACATCAGGCAATTAATTTGCACAGTGCTCTTTATCCATAGCTTGTTAGGAGAAATAAAATATAGAAACTTTTGGAGAAGTTGAATTTCTTTTACAGTACCTTTCATGAGAGCTTTTGAAAACTTCATAGAAAGAAGTCTTGCTTTTGACATGGAATCACAGAATCACCATGGTTGGAAGGGGCCACCAGAGGTCATCTAGTCTGACCCTTCTGCTGAGAGCAGGGACATCCTCAACTAGATCAGAGCCCCACTGAGTCTCACCTTGAACACAGTCAGGGATGGAGTCTCAACCACCTCTCTGGGCAATCTGTTCCAGTGCTCTACCACTCTCATTGTAAAGAGGAGAGTTAATGAGGGCTATATTTTAATAGCCCTAGATATGTAAATACTAGCTGCATCCCATTAGAATACTGTGGTTTGACAACCTTCAGAGACTCTTAGATGGTAGAGAGAAAAATAAAGGTGTTGGAGATCCTTTTATCAGAGAAAAAGGTATTTTGGATGGTAAAGGCTGTCATCTGTGGAGATTGGTCGAAATGGTGCTGTTGCAAAGACCTCTCTGAACTCTCTTGTAAAATAATCTGTCAGTGCACAATGACTATCCTTGATCTACCACAAATTCTCTCATCTGGGTGTGTGCTCTCGTGCCTCTCTGTCTGACAGACTATAATCTGCCTGCACGTACAGACCACAGAAATAGTTGTTTGGACTTCTCACTGCAATATTATAATGCAGCTTTACTCTCACAGCTGCTGGTAAGGGCACACAGGTTTAGAGACTCCTAAGTGTGCTATAAAATTGACTATGAAAAAAGGCATCAATCTCTATATTGCAAGATGATTTTGTTCACACAGCAGCAAGGGTGAAACAAGTGACAGGTCTCATTTGAATGGCTATAAAGAAAAGGGAGCAGTCAGGAAAAGCCACGCATAGGGGAAATCATCTGAACCTTAACTCGATTTAAAGTATTTTAGATATGATTACAAGGGGAAAAAAAACAAAGTAGAAACTTCAGAATGAAAGGATTTTAAAACCTGACTTGCCATTTTTATCAACACAACGTGGCAGCTCTGGGAAAGCTATGCAAAATCCAAAAGAACAGCACAACACTTGGGCTTTGTGAGAAGAGTCACCATTCAATGAGTGCTGAAGGTACTGAGTCACCTCAGAAAGCTGAGAGTGTTGAAGGCAAAGAGTGGAGCAAGCCCCAAGTCAGCTGTGCCAGCTCTCTGATACCTGGTGACAGTCTTCCCACAGCTACACTGCGTAATTATCTCTGTTTAGGTTTATTTCTAAAGTAACGAGAAGCTGTTAGAGGTGCATGGGGTTTGGCGTTTGCTTTTTTCCCTCCCTTATTTTCCCTCTCTTCTTCTTAACTCATGCTGAGTTAGGGAAATTTCCCTGGGAAATGCATCTCTCGGGGAATGTGTATTCATTAGTCTAACTGCCGTGCCAGCAGAGTACAAAGAGCTGCATTTGAGTCCTCCCTTAAGAATTGTGTTGTCTTTTGTCCCAAGACGCTAAGAAAATACACAGAAAGCCAGGGAGGCAGCGCTGTGGAAAGGTGAGAGCAAATGGAAACAGTTTCTAACAAAAACTATGACCAGTGTGAAATCTGCATTTAAAGCCTGACTTTGTTCTGAACCAGAATAAACATCAATTTGTCAGTTGTCACCTCTTGTAGAGCCATTTATGCCATTTATTCTGAAGCAGAATCACATTTATTTTGCTGACCTGCTGTGAGAAAGGGTTTGAGATGTTGCTGCCAGAGCTGAGCCAGGCTGCTGTATGCAGCAAAGACAGGCAGCAGCACTTTGGCACACCTAATCAGCTTCGGCACTTATCTCACAATTAGTCATGTTGACACATCTTTATAAATTAGACCTAGCAATCATTTTCAGAGGAGACATTTTCCCTGCAGAAAGAGTCCCTCCAGCTTTGCAGGAAGCATCAGGAGCCAGGCAGTTACTACAAGAGAAGGCAAGAGAAAGGTGCCTTTGGTAGACACCAAAGGGAAACGCCAACCAAATTTATGGTGGCAACCACAAAAACCTTCTCTTCTTCAAGTGAAGAGGCATTTCACATAGCTTAACACTTCTCCTGGGCTAATTGCTCAAGTTCATATACCACAGTATGACCAGAGGTAAAACAAAGCAAACCAAATTCCACTAATGAGTATGGTCCAGATTCCCAGCAGGCAAAACAGAGTTTAGTTACAGGAGAGGCAGGAGCCAGAGCAGCTGCCTGGCCATGCAGTTGGTATGGTTGAGCCTGAGAACCAACTGGGAAGTGACAGAACAGTACTTCTCCTTCTGCCCAAGTCTTTCCTGACTGATGGATTCCTGAGGAGTTCCCATTAAATATGGCAGCCTGTGCTAGGTACATGTTTCTAACTGGCTAGCAGTTAATTTTACAGCTTTGAGCTGGAGCTCTTCAGTGAAGTGTGCAACTGCAGCTAAGTAATCTGCCTGGTTAATTACTCCTCTCCTACACACTGGTTTGAGCAAGAATTGCTGGCACCTCTCTAAGCAAATACTTTCCATATTTTACATATTTCTGTACCCAGTCTGACAGAAGTTGCAGATTCCTACAGAACACTGTATTGCACTAATTATAGCACCTCTCTGTAGACAGCATAATGCCTGTGACCTGAAAACAAATAATTTTCACCATCACACATCTGGGGTTGTGAAGGTCAACACAGAATTTTCACCAGTCTGTCCCCAAGGTCTGCCACAATAACCAGTTACACTCGCCAGGAATGTGGAGGTGTTCAATTCATATTGCAGAGAGGATTCAAGCAGGGTCCCTTTTGCCAAATGCTGTCCCCCTTCAGGTCTCACCTCTCACACAGACATCTTCTACAAAAGACTTTACTTGAGCAGCTGATGATGTTGATAGGGTCACTGCTAAGGCCTTGCTTTATTCTGTGGTTGACTCAGAGTTCCACACAAAGCCCTGCAGAAATCTTTACAACGGCATGAAGAGAGGTGGGCAGGAGAGCCAATGCCATCCCGGCCTGGATCAGGAGCAGTGTGGCCAGCAGGACAAGGGAGGTTATTCTGCCCCTGGACTCAGTACTGGTCAGGTCACATCTTGAGTGCTGTGTCCAGTTCTGTGCGCCTCGATTCAAGAGAGATGTTGAGGTGCTGGAAGGTGCCCAGAGAAGGGCAGCAAGGCTGGGCAGGGGCCTGGAGCACAGCCCTGTGAGGAGAGGCTGAGGGAGCTGGGGGTGTGCAGCCTGCAGGAGAGGAGGCTCAGGGCAGAGCTCATTGCTCTCTGCAGCTACCTGAAGGGAGGCTGTAGCCAGTTGGGGTTGGACTCTGCTGCCAGGCACCCAGGGACAGAACAAGGGGACACAGTCTCAGGCTGTGCCAGAGGAGGTCTAGGCTGGATGTTAGGAGGAAGTTGTTGCCAGAGAGAGTGATTGGCATTGGAATGGGCTGCCCAGGGAGGTGGTGGAGTTGCTGTCCCTGGAGGTGTTGAAACAAAGCCTGGATGGGGCACTTAGTGCCATGGTCTGGTTAATTGGCTGGGGCTGAGTGCTAGGTTGGGCTGGGTGAGCTTGGAGGTCTCTTCCAACCTGGGTGAATCTGTGGTTCTATAGGAATTTTATGTGTATTATGGAATGGGTAGTGTAGCACTGAGTACAAGACATCATCCAACTCTAGGTTACCATTCACCTGCACTGCAGTTTATTTCAGGACATTAAGCACAGCTATGCAGCCAGGCTTGGCTGGAGCAGCCCCTGGTTGGGTTTCACTACAAAACTTGCAAGTGCCTGTTACTAGCTTCCAATCTTTAGTTTTAACTCTTCTATCCAGCCTTGGAATAATGAATTCTACTCCAGAGACAGCCCTTCTAGCCAGTGTAGAAGTCTATCAACACTCCCAAGAATATTTAAGCAGCCTGGAGTGTGACCAACTAAATAAAATGATCAAAGAACTTCAAAGTATCCCAGCACCTCACAAGGCAGATCTATGCAAAGGTATCAATTCTTACTTGCCAAATATTTGCAAGTAAAAAGGAGATTTCCATGAATTTGTCAAAAGGCAAAAAATGTCACTTCTCCCAGTAAATATAATTTTTCATTATGACAGCAGTGAAAATACAGTGGTAAATGCACTCTGAGCTCTGCAGAGCTTCTGAAAAATCAGTGAGATCATTAGAGCAAAATCATAGCAGTAGAATTATGGAAATAAGAGGATTTTGGTGAGGTTTCCCTGTTGTAATTACTTTTATACCAAACATTTCTTGCAGGGCCAAAGTACCATATGCCATTGTAAGTAAACCAATGTCATTTCAAAGTAACAATATGGAGTATCTGAAGTGGTGAGAGGAGTTAAAGCCCAGTAAAAGGCAGAGGTTTCTCTCTCCAGAGTGCTAGCACACCCAAGATGGCTCCTCTTCCTCAGGTTACATGCCTACAATGCATTACTCTTAGCAAACAAGGACCACAAAGCTGTCTGATACAATGAGATATCAGCTTCCAAAATGGCATGGGAGGGGGATTACATAGTTTGTCTGCTCCAGGAATAAAAGATTCTGGTTCCCAGAACTGCTGAAAATATTTTTTTTTTTTTTTTAATATTTTAAAGCTGGTATCTATATAAATATTCACTGCATAGGACAAGGTTTGAAGCTGAGGGAGAGTTAGGTTCAGACTGATCTTAGGAAGAAGTTATTCAGTAGGAGGGTGGTGAGATGTCAGCAACATGGACAGAGAACTCAAGGGCAGCCTCAGCAAGCTTGCAGATGGAACCAAGATGTGTGGCACAGGTGATTTGCCAGGGGGCAGGGATCCATCCAGAGGGATCTGGGCAGGCTGCAGAGCTGTGCCCAGGCCAACCTCATGATATTCAACAAGGCCATGTGTGAGGTCCTGCACCTGGGTGGGCACAATCCCAAGCACAGCTCCAGGCTGGGTGGTGAATGGCTGAGAGCAGCCCTGAGGAACAGGCCCTGGGGGTCTGGGGTGATGAAAAGCTCAAGATGAGGCTGCAGTGTGAGTGCAGCCCAGACAGCAACTGTGTGCTGGGCTGCAGCAAGAGCAGTGTGGGCAGCAGGGCAAGGGAGGGGATTCTGCCCCTTTGCTCTGCTCTCCTCAGACCCCAGCTGCAGTCCTGTGTGCAGTTCTGGAGCCCCCAGCACAGGAAGGACACGGAACTGTTGGAGTGGGTCCAGAGGAGGCTACAAAGATGCTCAGAGGGCTGCAGCAGCTCTGCTCTGAGGACAGGCTGAGAGAGTTGGGGCTCTGCAGCCTGGAGAAGAGAAAGATTCCAGGAGACCTTGGAGTGGCCTTCCAGGATCTGCATGGGGCTACAGGAGGGCTGGGGAGGGACTACTGACAAGGTCTGGGAATGCCAGGACAAGGGGCAATGGGTTTGAAGTGGCAGAGGGGAGATTGAAACTGGATGTTAGGAGGAAGTTGTTTACAGTGAGGGTGGTGAGACACTGGCACAGGTTGGCCAGGGAGGTTGTGGACCACAGAATCCCCAATGTGATCAAAGATTAGCTTATTCTGTGCTCCATAACCTCCCTGGAGGTGTTCAGCACCAGGCTGGATGAGTCCTTGAGCAACCTGTTCTAGTGGGAGGTGTCCCTGCCTATGGCACAGGGGCGTTGGAACTGGCTGAGCTTTGAAGTCCCTTCCAACCTAAACCATTCTATGATTCTGTGAGTCCAGAACAGACTGCCTAGGTTGTGGGTGGCTTCTCCCTGGGGGTGTTGAAGGTCAGGTTGGATGAGGCCTTGAGGCTAGTTGAGAAGTGTCCCTGCCCATGGTAGGGAGTAGATGATCTCCGAGGTCCCTTCTGATCCGAACAATTCGGTGGCTCTGTGGCTGTAACACTGAGATGTGAGTGCACACATGATCAGCAGCACACAGAGAAATATTTGTACCTATTTGCTTGCTTTTCTTAATGTTACTTACAAGCCAAATACATTTGCTGTGACTCTGGGGCATGATTAAATTGTTTATATGGATTATTATTCAACATGTTCATTACGGCGGTGTTGGAATAGCAGCCTCTGTGATCGTGCAGATAATTTATCTCCTCTTGTGACATTTAATACTCAATATTGTTATTCTGAAATGAACGTAGTTGACTTTTAATTGAATACAGTACCTTGTGCCTTCAAAAAGTGTCTGTGATAAGAGTAGCTAACATGCTTGCAATCCAAAGAGAAAGCATGGATAGGTGTGGGGGAAGGAAAATGCAGCCTGGCAGGATGAACACAGGGTTTGGACTTTGGCATGATGCATTTGAACTGGGGAATGGAGTTTGGGGGAAATTAGGCTGTTGGAAAGAAAATTAAAATTAGTCATAGGAGGGTGAGAAGACTTGGGGGGGGAATTATGATAATGAGAGATGTTCAATGACACTGAGCAGAAGGAATGATTGTAACAAGCCCAGCTGAAGGAGCAGCATTCTCTGAAACCTTCCATTTGTACCCCCAGTCCCACACTGGGTCAAGACCAAGACACTTTTTCTTTCCCTCTGTGCCCACAGTCAGGTTTTGTGCAATATGAAGGCAGTGAATAGGAACCACAGCTCTCCTTGCTTTCATTCTTACCAGCTGCTTCAGTTCCCTGCAAGGTCTCTCATTTGCTCCATCCTGAAGTTTTCCACAGGGATAGATGATGAGCAAGAGACTGGGAACAACAAAGGGACTTGGCTGTCAGCCATGACACAAGCTGGCAGCTGGCTCACCTGGCATGGTGCTAATGAAGATACCTGCCTGGCTCACAGCTGTGCAAGCACACTTGTGTAGCAAGCTTTTGAGGCTCTGCTGTGAGGCAGCATTGTCAGGTGAGCTGGAATCGATCCACGCGGCACAGCCTCAGCCCCTCGCCTCGGCAAGGGCTGCAGAGGGGACACTGCTGCACAAGTCACTCTCTGTGGAGGACAATTTGCTATGGCTGGCTCCAGCAAGATGTGCCAGTGTAGGGAAATAAGCACCATTTTGTACTCTGTATATCAGACTGTGCAGACAAAAGTATCTTTTATCAATTTAACATGTCAGAATCACAGAATGTCAGGGGCTGGAAGGGACCTCCAAAGCTCATCCAGTCCAACTCCCCTGCCAGAGCAGCATCACCCAGAGCAGATCAAACAGGAACACATCCAGGTGGGTTTTGAATATCTCCAGAGAGGGAGACTTCGAAACCCCTCTGGGCAGCTTGTTCCAGGGTTCTGTCACCCTAAGAAAGCAAGCTCCTACACTGCAAGAGAAAAAGCAATCCATCCAGTGATGGATAAAGCCACTAAGCCTTAAAGCCAAATCAGAGTCCATTCAGTACATCTATAAAGTTGTGTTTAGTGCAGCAGTTGGATGATCCTGTGCCTTCATCTACCCCACAGAGAACTGCACAGCACCTCTCTTTCCCCTCCAATTTTAATTCATCACTTTAAAGTAAACTAATTGGAAGCCAGCAGCATCATTAAAAGAAATAAATTACCATGTAACAATCAACTTTGTAAGTAATAGGTCTCCCTCAAAAATTTCATATCAGAACCTTGAAGCATTCATCACTGCTGATATGAAAGTGGAAAAGTTCACATTTCTGATGAGTAACCTTTCACTAACAGATTATATGGGGGAAGTTATGATATTCATATGATTTGGCTATTTTCCTGCCCTCTGCTCCCCTTGGGTTTGAACTAGATCTTCTCTCTGTCTTATTTGGCTGGTTTTTTTCCCCTTCCCTTTATTTGGCTGGTTTTTTTCCCCTTCCCTTTATTTGGCTGTTTTTTTTCCCCTTCCCTTTATTTGGCTGTTTTTTTCCCCCTTCCCTTTATTTGGCTGGTTTTTTTCCCCTTCCCTTTATTTGGCTGGTTTTTTTCCCTTTCCCTTTATTTGGGTTTTTTTTTTTCCTTCCCTTTATTTGGGTTTTCCCTTCCCTTTATTTATTTTTCCCCCTTCCCTTTTTTTATTTTTTCCCTTCCCTTTATTTATTTTTTTTTAAAAAATTGTTTGTTTTTCTGTTGATTTTTTTTTTTTTCTAATTTGAACTTTTCCCTCTCCTAGTTTACTGTCTGTGAAGAAATTGCGAGGAATTTGTTTGGAAAGCTTTAAGGTGCACTCTACAAATAGGAATATCTAGCACTTAGGTGGAGATGCAACTTTTATCAAGTACCTCAGTTTTTCTGCACTAGGCAGTTACTCAGGATTGCTGCATCTCAAAGCTGTCTTCTCTACTGATGCTGTTGACTTTCAGAGGCATCAGTAGAGAAGTTCTGTTGCCATGACACAGAAAGCCCAGCACTTCATGACATCCTCAGGCTTTTGAAAATATCAGTATCTACCAAGCTTGCAGCTGTTCAAAGATGTTCCTTACATTTATTATCAATAATTCCTTTGCAAAGTACTCTGCTTTCCCATGAATATGCATGGAGGTGTGTGCTCATTCTGTGGGCCCCCAAAGCCAGCGTCTGCAGAGTGTTGTTGCCTGCTGATAGATTGTTTCCCTGGGAGCCCACGAGTGATGGCTGGGGGCTCATTCACCTGCGTGGACGAGCTGTACTTCGTTACTCACATTTTCCATTTGAATCAGCTGAACATGGGTAAGAAGGATGTAGACTTTCTGACAGATTGGAAAGAACAGAGAAGAGTCTTCTCAGCCCCAGAGCTAAGTAGAACAAATTCACAGCAGGTTTCAGTCTGGATGTGCATTGTGAGTCATTTCGACACCGTGAGAGATTTCATGTCAACATTAGTTGATTCACTACTGACATCATCTCAGAATTCCACCTGTTATCCCTTGGGAAGAGTGACACAACCTCTACCCTTACTGCAGACTTCTTTTTGCTATATAAAAAGCAGTCACTGATTAATTGTCAATACTGTTAATCCACATGGTGGGGTTTAGGCTAATTCATTGAAGAGAAGCAAGCAGACATTAATTAAAGATTCCTTTGACTGAAGATCTCTGGCAGCAATCCTCTCACTAATAATCTGAAGACTCTCTTTTCTCTCATCTTGCTAGCCTTTGCCTCCTGTCTGTTGTTCCATTAAGTCTCACTGGTCATCACTCTCACCAGTGCTCCGTTACGTTAATCTAACCCTAGCTTCTAATTCTCCACACTCCTCCACTCTTACACTCCCCTGCCCTAAGTCACCTTGCTTTCAAGAAGCTCCAGGAGAAGAGAGTGTGACATGCTGTGAGTGTCCTGTTCTGCCTCTAAGCCCAGCTGGCCTAGTGCACCTGCCAGAGTGGCACTGGCTTTCTAGTCAAGTTTACAAACTCAGGCTGGTTTTGAAGCAGCATTTACTGCTCCATAATTTCATCTAATCCCCACAGCTGCCGACATAAACTAATTGCATGTACACATATGAGCCCATTACGAATGGTGCAATCCATATGGTGTCAGTCTGGGACTGCAAACACAGTTCCAGTGCTGTCAGAGGCATGCCAGACTCACCTGGTGCATTGACATCTCTGTTCCTACTTCTTTATCAGAGACATTTCCTGTTCAACTGAATGGGCAATGTAGTCAACCATGTAGTCATAAGCTCCCATGGAAAGCATCATCCAAAAATCATCCCAAGACAATCTGACAACACTCTAATGCTACAAAAACCTTAGAGTTTGCAATAAATCATTCTACTCTTACTATTATCCTCATAATTTTCACTACCACAATTTATTATTAATTCAGCGGCACTTCAGAGTTCTGCAATGAGCAAAAGCTAGCTGCCATGGAACCTGAAATCACAGGTAGAGCAAGACAGGTCACAGCTGGAAGAACACACAGCATGTCCTCACTCAAGGCTGAATAGAGTGTTCAAAGCAAACATCCACATGGCTTGTACTTTTTTCCTCATGTTTATCATCATGTATTAAACATGCTGTGGCCAGCAGGAGCAGGGAGGTGATTGTCCTCTTGGACGTGGCTTTGGTGAGGCCACACCTTGAGTGTTGTGTTCAGTTTTGGGCACCTCAGTACAGGAGAGATGCGGAGATGCTGGAGCAAGTCCAGAGGAGGGCAACAAAGCTGGGGAAGAGTCTAGAGAATAAATCTTAAGAGGAGTGACTGAGGGAGTTGGGGGTGGTTAGTGTGAGGAATAGGAGGCTGAGGGAAGACCTCATTGCTGTCTACAGCTACCTGAAGGGACATTGTGGAGAGGCTGCTGCTGGGCTCTGCTCACAGGGAACTGGAGACAGAACAAGGGGGAGTGGCCTCAAGCTGAGGCTGGGGAGGTTTAGATTGGACATCAGGAAAATGTTTTTCCTGGAGAGAGTGGTCAGGGACTGGAATGAGCTGCCCAGAGAGGTGGTGGAGTCACCCACCCTGGGTGTGTTTCAGGGTGGTTTGGATGTGGTGCTTGGGAGATGGTTGAAGGTGAATCTTGTAGAGTAGGGTTGTAGGTTGGACTTGGTGATCCCCAGGGGCTTTGCCAAGCTGCATGTTGCTGTGGTTCTGCAGTCTCAAACTGAGTAGCTAGTATCCTAAAACTTATCTACAGAGCTCTGTGCATCCTGCACACCTATGACACAGCGAATATGCAGTCACTTCAGAAGAAATTCACTGAAGGATGGCTGATGTTAAAACTGATCTTTACCACTCAGTCCCTCAAGAAATCTCCAGAATAAAACACATGGCAAAGAGTAAATAGAGCAATTCTTACACCCATTCACTCCTGACTTCTCTGTAAGAAAGATGCATGGGTAATCAAACAGATCCTGCCCATTTACAAGAGAAGAAGTTGCAGTGAGGAAAGAAGTATATTTCTACGCTCTCATCCTTTAGCTGAAACTGTGCCTTGGACTTCAAACCCCGAGCATCCCAGATGAACCCAGTGTATACAGTACCAAAAAGGAAAATGAGCACTCCTTCAGAATAGTCACATGTTCAAACTGGTTGTAAGTTAAAGCAATACTTTAATTATACCCTTATGAAACTAGGAGAGAGCTTCTGTCATGAGGCAGAACGCACACGGAGGACAGAAAGCATATGTGTGTAAGGTTGCTCTGCCCTAAAAACTACTCAGAGTGGCTATTAAAAGGAAACAACCTGGGAAGTTTTAATATTACAGAACAGCATTTCTCAGAATGAGAGCTTGAAGCCATCTGAAGTGATTTTGGTCATATGCTTACTGCTATGCATTTGATGATTTGCTCCTTGGGAAGTGCCAAGCAATGTGCTGCCTTCAAGAAGACTCAGTTCTCAGCTGACTCTTCTGCAGCTCAGTAAGGCACTAGCAAACACAAGCGGAAATGGCTGCTTCTGCTTTTGTGCAGGCAGTTTGTGAGGGATGCATTTAGGTCCCAGGCACAGAGCAAATACTATTTGGCAGTTTGGGGAAAGTGTTCCTAGAGTGCCACAGAGCAGAGTCTCTTGGAACGTGCTGTGTCTTTGGGATATATTAAAAGCCATTTAGTTTGATTTTCTTTCACTTTGTTATTGCACCGTTTCTCAAATTGCTACCTGATCTGCATAGCTCCACTTAAGAGTAAAATCAAGTCTGCTTTTGGCAAGCAGTTTAGCATTCACTTTCCAATCCACGTTCATGGAAGTAAAACTTAACTTTTCAGAGCAATTCAAAGTCAAATGAAAGGCCACTGGCCTGGCTGATGTGAATTCAATTTAGATTTCAAATTAATATTCACCAGCTCATTTTTCTTATGATATTTATTCAGCTCTGGAAGGCAGTACACACAGAATGAACAGCTGATGTGAATGGCCTGGACTCGTGGACATCTAAAGAGCCAGAGGTGTGAGTCAGCTCGGT
Organism: Semnornis frantzii; assembly: GCA_013399775.1. Taxonomy (NCBI): domain Eukaryota; kingdom Metazoa; phylum Chordata; class Aves; order Piciformes; family Ramphastidae; genus Semnornis; species Semnornis frantzii. Next base: position 27,854 of record VWYK01001670.1, on the reverse strand, counting down.
GGCTCTGCTGGAACCAGTGGTCAACCCCCAAGGGATAAAGGCACTCTGATTCTTTGCATGTTGATATACAGGCAGAGATGATTTTATGATTGTTATTATTGCTCTTCATATTATTAAACAAACAGCTCCAAATTACTGTATTCAACTTGAATTGCGTCTCGCAAAATCCGCAGCAGAAATCCTTTCTGCACATGCAAGAGGCACTTCAGTATTTCATGGAGTGTTAAATTGGCAAAACAACAACCCGAGTTCATTACTGCAGCTTCTTTCCAGATGGAACCATCAATGTATGGGGCTGCACCAAGTGCCCATGGCACAAAGAACACAGCTGAACGCTGCGAGCACTTTTCAAGGAAGAGTGTTCCACACAGCCGTCATTTATTGCTGCAGGGAAGAAACTCCTTTTAAAAACAGCATTGAAAGGAAGGTTCCAGAGCCTCTCTGGTTTCATCTGTTTCTTTCTAGCCTCTGAAAATCAGGACAAGCTGTCACCACGGCCTTTGCCTAGGTCTCAGCTCCAAAGCTGAGCCTACACTCACTCTGCTTCCAAACACCACACTGCAAGGCTGGGCCAGAATCCTCTCTCAACACACCCAAGTCTTCGACTGGTTTGAGTCAAGAATAATTCCAGTGGCATAAACTAACACATAACATTTGATCAGTTCTGTCTGTCAGTTATTCATCTTTCTGTCTTAAATATCCAGATACAGCAATATACCCATATAGGAGGGTAGAGTGGTCTAGCAGCCTGAACATTGGATTTAAAGCTGCTGCTTCCAGTAGGCAAACCACTTTCTTGATGGATTCTGGTGTCAACCTTTATATCACTTTCACTGGAGAAGTCCCTTAACCCATCTGCCCACATTTCTCTAACAACATTCATGTCAAACTACCTCTTTACCTCTGGAGTTGATAAAGAGTAAAGAGTTACCATTTTGAAAAGGCTTGAAGGAGGAAACCATCTCATAGTCATTAAACCAAGCTTTCAAAAGACAATCAAACTCCAGAGGGAATGATGGCAAAATTACCTTTTTATTTCCCCCCATACACTTGTGTTAAGTGAGGTTTCTACTGCTTTGGTGGTTGTTGTTATTGTATCATATAACATTTGCTTTTTTTAGCAGAGGAAAGACAACATAAGAGTGGTGTGTGAAGTATTCATCAGCAGAGAGAAAAATTAGGTCCACGATGCAAGAGGTGGGCAAGAATGGCAAGGAAAGCAGCACCTGGCAGTGGGTAAGTGCGAGCCTCTAGCCTGGGAGCACCTACTCTACTGACACCATTTCAGGAACGAGTCCTCTCCTGCAGCATGTCTCTAATGAACAACACCTGCCTTGTCATCTCACAGCACAGCAGGGCAGCACAGTGCTCCTTTGGAAGATCTTTGTCCTTTTGTTTGGCAAGATCATCCTCTCGCAGCGTATGCGAGCTGCTGCAAAACACCACGGGAGAAGGCTGGAGGTCCACCACACACAGAAACAGCTTAGAGAAGCTTCCAAAAGGGAAAAAAAGTGTTTACATTTGGGGAGACTTGGAAAGCTTCTCTCTGTGCTATGTTCAGTGGGGATGCATTTACTACTTTGAAGCAGCAGTGCATTGCACATCACTATTAGTGTTGACAAGAGAGGCAAAAGGGGCACGGTGTGCAGCAACTTCTGCAGGATTTCTTCCTTTCCTCCCAATGGTTATGGCCCAGTATCAAGGCACTGTGCAGAACAACAGCAGCAGCTTTGCACTCTCACATCTGCCAAATGTGTAATCTAAATACAAATATGCTTGAGAGAGGAATGTTTCTGTATCAGGAGTTGTTCTATCATCTTAGTTACCAAGATGCAAGCTGAATAGCTCAATAACTCAAATTCAATGAATTTCTTGCACACTGTTCAGCTCTGCAGAATGTTGTATTTAAAGCAGACCATGAAGCCATCCAGGCTTTTAAAGCAAGTACAACCTTTTGACAGGATCTGGCCTACTGGAAACCCATTCCCCAGTCTTACACATCCAGCAAGAATTCACCTTGCACACATGATCTGCCAGCAGACATTCAAAACTAATTTTGAAACTGTTACAGAGACTTGGGTTATAGAATGACCTTTTCTGCATACCATTAAAAGTTATTAAATTTCAGTCTCAAGTTTCACAGTAGACATATCTTAGCATTGTATAGTCCTTGAAATGTTTGAAATGCCTTTATGCTAGTTCAGATGACTCCTTAAATAAGCTGCCAAGCAAGAATGCTCTCTGAACCACTGTAAAGAGACTGACAGCCAACACAATCTGAAGTCAGATAAAAGGGGATCTTTGATGGGGCTCAAACTCATGAGCAAGGCAAAGAATAAATATATTTTGTGTAAGTTACTTCCTTAAAGGAAAAGTATCTACCTCATCTAGGGCCTGTCAAAATAAAAGCTTGGTGATGTGAATTCAGAACATAAAAGTGTTCTATTAGCAACCCAGGAGAGACAAGAGGTACACCAACCTTTTCTGGCAGAGTTTTCTTATCAGACACATTTGTTTCCCTTCATGAGCATTTACATACCTATGGCTGCATTGTTAATTCCTACTATGAAACTATTCACCAGAGTTTCCATTTGCTGCTTAGTAAAGGAGCTGCAGAGCCAACAAACACAGGCCAAGGTTGGTAGGTGGCCCTCTGATTGCATTGGGGCACTTAGACAAAACACTGGGCTTGGAATAGCTCAGTTCCTGCCATCACAATCTCAAATCATAGCAGCTGCAGACATTCCATATTGTAATTACAAACTAGAAAGAGTAAACAAGACACCTTTAGAATGGATAAGCTATTATGGAAGTAACTGAATCTTAATTTTTGCTTAGTTTCATCTTCAGATAACTGATTATGGATTTTAATTTCAAAAGCAAGCCTTTTTTTCCTGACTCTTCTTTCTATTTCTGACATATCAGTATACAAAGTAGTGCTAGAAAGGATGTTTCTTTGCAACTTCAACTTAAAGAAAAAAATTAAGGTAGTATTGCTTATGTGAGCACAAGCAAAAAGAAACCAGCTACTCAGATATGAATCTTCTAAGAAAATACTTCTTGCCATGCCTTCCAGATACTTGTTCTGCAGGGCCAAAATTACAGGTAAGAGTTCTGTTTCTCTAAAGCTTCTGTGAACAAGGTCACAAGGAAAAAAAAATATATCCAACATTTTCAACCAGCAACATTTGTAAGAAAACATTCTTCACCCCTTATCCAGGTGAAATCACACTGCTCTAAATTAAATTCAGGATCAAGAGAGTCCTAGAGTTATCAAAATCACGAGTTTCCATTTGTTTTCACAATGAAATTAATCAGGACTTCTATTCACACTGACACTAATCAGAGCAATTATTTTCACACATTCAAACAGAATTTGGCTTCTTAGGAAAACGCTGAAATGATGCCTCCCTGCCTTCTGATCCAAAGCAGTAATTTTCATCAAGTAAATCTAAGTTTTGGATTCATTCAAGCACCAAATTTCATCTGGGATGGAAGCCACTAAGAACATTTTGAACGAACTGATTTTCTTTTCTTAATGGTGGTGACTGTGAGTTCCAAAGGACATAACCATGGGTTCAGGCACAGCTTCTAACAGAGAATGGCAAACAGGGAAGGTGTGGAGAGATCTTGGGGAGGTAGATATGAAAAAAAGAGAGTGAGCAAAAATTTGAACTGTGTATAAGGCTACAGTTTGTGAAGACAAGAACCAAAAGACAAAGAAAAGTTCTTCTCTGAGTTTGCCCTAATGAAATCCCCATCTGAAATACTGTGACATGGCAACTGGAGGCTGCCATGGGCAGGGACACCTTCCACTGCAAACACTTCCAATGAAGGGGCAGCCACAACTTCACTCTGTTCCATTGCCTCACCAACACGATTGCAAAAGGTTTCTTCCTTGTATCTGATCTAAACTTCTTTCATTTCAAAACTGCTGCCCTTTGTCCTGCCAGCACAGCTGTTGGCAAAAGTCTTTCTTTTTCTAAGCCCCTTTTATGTATCAAATGCTAAGACTATGACAAATCAGCTGAACATTCATTTTCAGAGACATAAAAATGAATGACTGAGGCAACAGGAAAAGGTATGTATGAAGGGAAACTTGTAAGATATTCTAATGGCTCTAATTTTAAAAGCTGCCATCAGACCCTGATGGATTATGAACATGTGTCTGGTTAGACAAATTACAGGCATGACACTTTGGAGATAAAGAAAGTCCCTAAGTCATTAAAGAGACACTGAGAACAAGTGCTACAGCTCAACACTCAAGTGTGCTACTCAGTTCAGCCAGCTGCATTCAGAGGGCGTGGAGATGTCCTGGAAAGTGGGGATTCTATTGTGTAGGTTATTCACAAAGACTTCACATTTCTTTCAAGGAGTTTATGCTTGCTTTGATGGGCCCATGGTGGTAAAACATATAGCAGAGACATAAAGAGATCAGCAAGGAGGAGTTCTGTATTGATACATATTCAGATGTTCCACAGGGAAGATGTTGCTGGTTCTGTAATGCATTTTGTATTGTGTGCAGCATTTAACAATAATGTTTGGCTCCCATCCTGCCAGTATTAACTGTTACATATTTTGTCAGAGTAAAAAAAACCAAATATTTAAATTTATTCTATGCTTAACTGAATCCATTCTTAGTGCTGGAGTTCAAAAGGAATTGTTTAGCTCTTCTGTGCAACTATAAATGATGTAAAAAAAGTTAAATGTATTATTTGCATGTTGAGCTTACTGTAAAGCTCAAAATGACAATGTCTGTCAGCAGGCAAAAAGAATTCCACAGTCTGTGAATATTTCCCCTGCAAACTGAACTTGTAAAGCTGTTTCTGTGTTTGCCCTCTCTGCTGCAAAAGGGGCTGGTTTACTTGCACTGACCCTCATGCCACCTTGCTTAAAGCTGATACAGGGATTCTGCCAACACTCACCAGGCTCTACCCGAAGTGGGGTGGGTGTGGTGGGTTGTATGGCTTTAGGTAATGATGTTCTTTACATAATGCCTTCCCTGGCAGTGTAGGAGAGCACCTCAGCTGGATGCTGTCACGACATCCTGAGCCAGCCCTGGGCAGTGGGGGTGTGTTGTGCTTAGATTCAAAAATTCCCTTGGAGTTTCCTTCCCAAGCTGTTACTTTTCCATTGACTAGGGAAACGAGTCATGAGGAAATCTGAAATGGAAGATGCAGACTTGCTTGGCACAGGATTTTCAGAGAGGCATGTTCCAGTGTAATAGGAAAACCTCCAGATATGACTGAATAATGACAACTCCAAAACACAGGAGCTGCACTGCAAGCTAAAATCTGAGGTTGCACTGAATTGTTAAAGCCAGGTTATAATACCTTAGGAAATTTAAATCTGGACTTGAGAAGCTATGTGAGCAAGTTAGATGCCTGCTAAGTGAAGGTAGCTTTGATTACTGTGCCTTTCTGTAAATCACTGCTTCCAGTCTATCTTCCTTGAACATCTGCACTTTGGCTGAGAGACAGCTACACTAAATCCAATACTTGCCAAATCAAGTAATTAATTTTGTTTCTATATATTTTAAAGCTGAACAAGGAATCAATTTAATCTGCTTTACAATCTCTTTAATAATGGCATATTTAAGACACATGTTGAAAGCCCATAACAGGAATTTAATGGCTCAAAACCAGTGTAAGAGTCCCTCTGCTACATGTTCTTCAAGCAGATTGTTTCATCATACCATAAGCATTTCAGTGAGCCAATGTCATTCCAGGAAACATGGCACAGCATCCTTACTGGCAGTCCTACATTTGTTTGATTGTCAGCAAGGATGCACTCAGAGCAGTTAAGCCTGACAGGAAATGCAGGCGAGGTGCAGCTACCAGACAAACAGCCTCTGCAATCCAGGATCTGGCTGCATCATCTTTGGAACAGCCCCAGGCAGCCACAAAAAAAATTTTCCACATACTCTCCTGAAGACTGAGAAGTTAGTGGTTTCTGCTCCTGCTTTCACCCAACAAAACCAGAACTAGATAGTTCTGCTTCCTGCGAAGGCAGAGGGACAACAGCAAGAATAACCTTCCCCTTGGCCTTGCAGCTCAGAAAAGAGTTCAGTCTCAGCAGCTCTGAGCTCTCAGTGAGGAGATACAGCACTGGGATTGTTCTGGTAAAATCACTCAAGCAGTGTGAGATTTAGTTATGCAAAACCAAAGAATGTCAGATTGTGGGGAGCTTTTCTTGCTTGTAAGCACTTCCCAGATCACCTTATCTGAGTTGCAGCTATGCACCTGCCCTTTGAGATTGCCTCTGCAGAGGTTTCAAGCTGCAATTACTCTCATCTATAGAAAACAAGGTTAGAATCTGAAAATCAGTAGCATCTGCCCATGCAGACCTTTTTATCTTTCTAATTAACAGTAATTGTGTCTAATTAAGCAGCAATATACTTTCAATGTGAAAAGGAACTGCTCAGATAGCTAGTACCAAGCGATAATATTGTAACACCAACGCCCCAAAGGAGCGTCTTTCCACATGCATTCAGCAAGTATTGTTTAATAATTTTCCTTCTCTGACCTGATCAAACACAATTTTTTTTAATTCCTGACATCCATACCTGGATTTGAATCTTCTGAAAATTTTGAGTGCTTTATTACATTTTGTCCCACAGATCAGGCAGTGATATTTCGACTTACAGATTAATATCTTGGGACAGGAGGAAGCTTTGTGGGGGAAAAAAAAAGGCAGGCACAAGAAGTGATCCTTCCCTGCACCTCTTTGTAGTGCTCATACATTTCATTTACACTTACAGTAAGCTTGCTCCATTACTTAACAGGGATTTCCTCCACTGCACTTGTTCTGCTGTTCAAGGAAGCAGAGAATGGTGTGAATTTGGATCCAGAGGTAATTATGACAGAGACTCAACAATATAACCTAGAGAAAGGAGGCTGTGATGGGGATGCTTGGAAACACTTTTTAAGAGTGCATATGCAAGCATGGAGTAAGGGAAACACACAAAGCCAGGAAGTGATCTGAACAAATGGCTGGATGAACCATTTCTGCTTGCACTTGTCCTTACTTTCAGTGTAAGGAACAGCTGAGTTTTGGATGGCTCCATCCAAATGCATCACTGTATAAAACAAGAAAGAGGAGATGGCCAATCCTATTGCTCGATAGCGCAAGGTAAGAGAGAGGGTTGAATCTCTTCCAAAAATAAATGCACAGTAGGCTTCTATTTTAATTCCAGAGTGTTCAGGAAGGCCAGATTCTGACCTGGATTGTATAAGGCAGGCAGTACTCTATCCTTCTGTGCATCAGGCAGGAGCAATTTCTATCCACTGTCCCTCTGAAAATAGGCAAAGACAGAGCAGCAAGAGACCAGGAACAGCTGCTCCATTTGATGTGCCTTAGTCAGTTAGGCTAGGCCAACCCCCAAGTGACAACAGCATCTCAGCAAAGTTTGAGCAGAAGGAAAAGACAAGACAGAAGCTCTGACAGCTCACACTTGAATGAGATCTCCCAATGAACATCAGATCAAACAAAAAAAGAAGTCCCCACTTGAATGCAAGTTCAGATACAGCATTTGCTAGTTGGATCCTTCTCTGCAGTTATCCAACTCATTAAAAAAAGGGAACACTCATTCTGCTAGCAGTTTCATTTCCACTTGGTCTGAGATATCCCAGGCTGTCCTGATATAAAGTGAGAGCCAGAAAGATTTGAACATCTTTTTCTCTTTGTTAAAGCAGTTGATACAAAAGAGTGGGTTCCCTAAAATCATCTATATCATAGCTTAAGAAAATCAAACTGCTTTTCACTGCAAAGCCAGAGAAGCATATGAAGGCTTTTTCTAACACTGCTTTTCTAAAGATGCAATTTTCTGACAAGTTTTTCTTCTAACTGGGCACCAATGGCCATTTGATGACTTTTTTTGTTTTAAATAAAAATTTGAACTATGTTTCCACCTGCTTAATGCACCCATTGCACGTGGCACTCACAGACAGGAGAGTAGATTTGTACCAATACTGCCCATCTAGCAACTGGCAACACAAGGATGTTTTTTAAGCTTAATTTTACATGCTGGTTTGAGGCTAACTGGAATATTTTAATTAGAGAAATGAGATCCTTGGCTATGAAAAGAAAATAATAGTGATGTCTACATTACCCACTGGTTTTGCTTAGAGATACAAAAAGCCAAAACATCAACAAAGATTCTCAGTCTTTAGCTGCCACTTGCTTCATTAACTCCTCTGCCTGGACCTGTATTAACTCATTCTAATTATTCCCCTTCCAACCCCTTATCTGGCTTCTCACCCCTGCACATAAGGCTTCTGAGATAAGAGAGGGGGTGGGAAGAAGGAGGGGAGTTAGTTCAGAGCCCTCCTGGGCAATCCTGCTGTTCGGGAGGGGGTTTGAATCTCTGTATTACTTTTAACTTGTATATAATTGTAAATATCTGTGTATGTATATTTGTAAATTTGTGTTGTAAGACAGCTTCATTCTTACCTTCCAGCTGTCTGAGCTGGTCTGGTGAACCTCATGGAAGGGAGGGAAAACTCCCAAACCACTACATTTTAATTTCAGGTTTCTCTCATGTACTGCCTAAAGAAGCAGAGATGGTGGATCAGTGCTCATTTAAACCCTGATAGCTTTGCCATTATACAGTGCTGTAGAAGGGTAGTCAAAGGCAGACTTAGACAAATGGTGCCCAAGTTAGAATTTTTTAGAAGCACTTGTAGTTTTTTTTTCAAGAATCAATACAGATTATGTGAACTGCTATCCAGAATGAATTAAACACCATGCAGGTTTGGGGATTTTATAAGATGAACATTCTTTTAATTGGCCAAAATGTTATCTGCTTCCTGTATTCTAAATACATATCAGGAGACTAATAGCTACAGTGTTCTAACCCCAAACGAGCAAGAGAGCAAAACTGCAGTCTTTATCACTTATCAAAGCAGCAGNAAACTGGATGTTAGGAGAAAGTTCTTTACAGTGAGGGTGGTAAGACACTGGCACAGGTTGCCCAAGGAGGTTGTGGCTGCTCCCTCCCTGGAGGTGTTGAAGGCCAGGTTGGATGAGGCCTGTGCTAGTGGGAGGTGTCCCTGCCTATGGCAGGGAGTTGGAACTGGATGATCCTTGAGGTCCCTTCCAATCTTACCATTCTATGATTGTAAGTGGGTCATCATCTATTGCTTTCTAAATATCCAGCTTAAATGCATAAGCATTTAGATTGGGAAGATGAATATGTATTTTAAAAAATGTTAAAAATCTTGCAGACAGGATGCAGGAAGAAGATAAGCAGAGGTAAGACAGGTGTTAAAATGAGGTAACAGAAGTAATGCCACTGCAGCAGCAATGGGCTGTACAATGTGGGGATCACAGAGGGAAATGCTCTGTGTACATAAACTCCCTACCAAGCCTGAATCTCTAAAACAAACAAACAAACTGTATGCAGATGGTCCCTAGAAACATGCAATGTAAATATTGCCTTCCTAAACAATGAAGATGTGAAATACAATTCGCTTCATGCATTAACATCAGACAACAAAATACTTTCCAGGGCTGTAAGAGAAGCTGGAGAACTGTCACATATCAAGCTTGCTAGCAACAACATGGGCTCAATATTTCTGCAGCACAGTTCTTTGTCTCTCACGAGGGACAGCAAAGCACTCTGTAGCACTTTTATTCCTGACAGTTTTTCTTGCAGGTGCATATAGTCAATCTATTTGCCATTTCTTCTATTGCATCCCCGAAAGAATACACCTTTATTGCGTCTAAAAGCAAGTGACATATTTCCCCCTAACTGAACAGCCTCAGACACTTGCTTTATAAATAAGTTATTTGAGAAATGTTTGTGTGTGTGATAAACTTGGAAAGGCTATCTAATCTGTGCCAAGCTAAGAGCTCCAGTCTCCAGCAGTGAGCCTTCAGGACGCGTTTGAGACCTGTGCATTTTCATATCAAATGAAAAGCCGAATGTTTGCTGTTACACAGCAGCAGCCAGGAGCACTGAGGCATGGAAAGGTTACAGTAGAGGAAAGATCTTTCCAGAAATAACCCAAGAGAGTCAATGCTGAAAACAAAAATGTCTTCCTGCCTACTGCTGTTGGAAAACAACGGATTTCCAGCAAATTCCACACTTGATCTAAGTGCCTGTAATTGAATGCAGTAGATCCTCTGTTCCCAGAAGAGGCTGAGTGCAGCAGATACCTCTGCTGGGAGGACAGCCTGAGGCAGCTGGGCTTGGAGAAGACTCCAAGGGGACCCAGAGCTGCCTTCTGGTACCTGAACAGATCCTGCAGGGAGGCTGCAGAGGGACTTCTCATCAAGGTGTTTAGAGACAGGACAAGAGAGAATGATTTGAAGCTGAGGGAGAGCAGGGTGAGACTGGAGATGAGGAAGAAGTTCTTCAGTATGAGGGTGGTGAGACTTTGGAACAGGCTGCTCAAGGAGGTTGTGGCTGCCTCCTCCTTGGGGGTGTTGAAGGCCAGGCTGGATGAGGCTTTGAGCAGCCAAGTCTAGTTGAGAGGTGTCCCTGCACAAGGTGGGGAGGTTAGAGTAGATGAGCTCTGAGATCCTTTCCAGCCTGAGCCATTGTAGGATTCTCTACCAACTCCACGATAACTCAAAGAGTTTCTGCATGTGCAGATGTATTTCAAAACGTGGCAAGACTCAACACAGGAGAAGCAGTTCCTGTCCAGTGCTGATGTGCCACCACCTTCTCGAGTGTCATGACAAGATTACAGCAGCAGACCCTCAGCGGCTGTAAGCTAAGAACTGCACTGTGCAGCCAGAACACATCAGGCTACAGTGAGCAAGTAAGATAAAGATATCAGCCTCTATAACCAAAGGCAGTATGACAACTGCTGTAACTAACTGCAGCTATTGAATTTCAGTCCATAACATTAAAAGCTCAAATTATCACTCTTTACTACTGCTCTCCCCCAGAACAAGCTACGAGTTGCCTCGTGAATGTATTAGCAAAGGGATTCTAAAGTATACTTCACTACTAAGCCTTTATTCAAATGAAACTCAAGTTCTGAGAACCCAGCCTAAAATATTCTTAGCAAATAAATTTTCATGCTAAAAATTAACAGTTAAACTTCTCACTTCATTTGCCAAGCATCTGGAGATGTAAAAATATACACTAAAATACTGATACTCTCAGTTAGATTAAATCAAACAAGTGGAAAAGAAACCCCAGCACTCTTTGATCTGAAACATGCAGAACCATAGAATGTTTGGACATGATAAAAATCTGACATCACAGATAAGCCTCACATCTTTTATTCTTTTTCATAAAGAAGTGTCAGACAACTATATAAAAATAATAGATCAAATAAACATAGACACTGCTGTACGCAGAGCATAAAACCTTAAAAACACTGAATAATTCAAGGGAACCCCAGCAAGGCTTGCAATTTACAACACTTCCAATTTTTCATAAAGCAATTTTTTTTAATTTTAATTTATTTTTTCCCCCCACAGTGCCTCAGAGAAAAAAAGCAAGGCAAAAATTGAAACTATCACTACAAATATTAAAATGTTTGCTTTTAGTATCAGCGTAGTAAATGTCATTACTCTTAGATGGTAATGCAATATGCAAACAATATTTGTCCCAGATCACTACAGTAAACAAAATTTTCAGAGACTATTTTTCCCTTCTGCTATTTGCAGGATTACTTTGGGAAAAAAAAGACAAATTTTTAATGCCTTAGCAATAAGAGATACTTTTCCTTTCTGAAACAACAGAAGCAAGCACAGATTAAGTATCTTCTGTTCTAGGCTAAGCACTCAGATTTTCAGCAATCTAATTAGCCTACATATTAATTTGGATGCCTGCAGCTGCTTGAGCATCTCTGCATTGTACTGCAGAACTCTTGTCACAAGGAAACCACAGATCTGGTCTCTAGCTTACTTCTGGCCTGCTCCTTGCATCTGCTGTGTTACTTTAAAATACAAATTGTGTCCTCTAATTAATATTCCTGTGCCCCAACAGTTTAAGTGCAACAGCTCTTCAGGAAAGCATAGACATCCAAGCAGAGACTAAACACAGGCCTAGAAGTTATAGCTGGACTTGGAGAGGTCAGCATCACATCCACATGTCACTCCTATCTTCTATTCTGTTGTGTGGTCACACTTGGGCTACTGGTCACTGCTAGTCCAAGTAGTCACTTGGACTACTGTTTGCTTTCAGATTTCTTTTCTAAGCTTCTCAATTTGAGAAACAGCCTCCTCAAATGTTCCAACCAGCCCTGGAAACAATTTCCTTCTCTCTGTCTCTTCTAGACACACTGACACTATAACACTACCTCTTCCCTCTCTGTTGCCACAGTAAGAACCAGAGGCATTTCTGCATTCTGGAGGAAATGGGTAACAGCAAGAGATATATTACAGCCACCTTATGCCATGGCAATCGTTTGCTTGCTTCAAAATCCCCTGTTTGACCAGCCCTGTTCACTTCTTTAGACACTCCTGATTAGAGGAAACTAATTGTCTTGGGTTTACATATCCACAACCCATTGCATCGGAGTTTGATACTCTTCAGTAGGTGGCCAAGATTGAAACTGAGTGAACAACACTTGTGAAATAAAGGAGTTGGGGGTTTTTGTCTGTTTGGTTGGGTTTGGGGGTTTTGGGTTTTTTTTGGGGTGGTGGTGGTGTGGTCTGTTTGGTTATGAATTTTTGTTTGTTTGTTTTGGAGTTTGTTGTTGTTATTATTATTATTTGGTTCATGCAAGTTGGTTGGTTTGTTTTCCAATGAATTTTCCTTTTCAGAACTTGTGAAGCATCAACTCACTTCAAAGACCCCTAAGCCTGAAGGAAGGCAGGTGTTTTAGGGAGAGATGGTTGTGTTTTCAGAATACAAGACAATACTACTGCTTTCTGGTGTAAGAGTTCTGACAACTTAAAGCACTTCTTAGCTGCAGCAGTTTTGTCAGCATTACAGTTAAAATATCATTAATTCCTCCAGCTACTGAATAACAGCAAAATGAAACAAGTACATTACATTAATATATATATTCTATACACATTAGTGCCATGAGTCACCTTGATCTCCTTTGGGATGGAACTCTAATTAACACTGGAGCATATTTTGGCTATAAAAATTTCTGTTGATTGCCCAAGAGGTAGCAGGAACTCATTTTGCCAGCTGATGTTAACTTTTATGGGTTAAGGCAGTAGAGTTACCAGGAGCCACAGCTGTGTGGTTCATGCTCAGGGCAATTTTTAAGCAACTCAGTGTTTTAAGAATCCTGACATTCACATCAGATGTTTGTTTGTTTGTTTTGGAGTTAAAACCCAACCAACCAACCAACAAACAAAAAACCTCCAAACAAAAAAAAAAAAAAAAAGGAAGAGAAATGATAAATCATTTTGTGTTAACATATTAGAACTCTATTGGAAAAAAACTATGTTAATACTCTGACATAACACTCATGCATTATGTAAAGTAAGTTTGAGTAATTAGAATTACAGCAGAGAAGTGAAGTTATTGACACCAACTGACTGCTAAATGGCACAGCCTTTGCAACTCATATTTGCTAACAGTTCCTGGCAAGACCATTTGCAAACTGAAAGGCTATTAAAAAGCCACTTCTAGATGATGGCTTGGGCACAGTTACTAACACTGATATCTATTTCCAGAAGTTGTAATATGTAACAAATGCAAAAAGATTTCTTCAAGCTGAAATCAAGCTTGGAACAAAGGAGATTGTATAAAGCAATCTTGTGTTTTTCAACTAAAACTTCTCAATGTTTAAAATGTTTTAAGCCTGCTTTGATTTAAAAAAAACAAAACAAAAAAAAAAACCAACCCCACCCCCCACACAACACCAAACCAAACATTCTTTTTGGACTCAGTGCAAAAACCAAAATAAATCCTGCTTTCCAATGTGTTAAAGTGCACCTTAATTTAGTAAAACAATTGTATCATTCTAAACCAGCTTCATTACTCAACCTGAAGAGCAGAGATCACAGAATACTCATTGTTGGTAAACTACCAAAAGAAAATAGTAGAACTGTAGATTTTCAAAACAAACCACACTTGCTGGCTCAAAAGCTCAAAACACATATCACAAGTACAGGCTGCCCAGGGAGGCTGTGGCTGCCTCCTCCCTGGGGGTGTTGGAGGTCAGGTCGGATGAGGTCTCTAGCAGCTGAGCCTAGTTGAGAGGTGTCCCTGCCCATGGTGGGGAGGTTGGAGAGATGATCTCTGAGGTCCCTTCCAACCTGAGCCATTTGATGATACCTGTGTTTGCTTGGTTTGTTTGGTTCAGTGAATACTTCCCATAGAATTGTGATGTTTTGTGTCAGTTGATAGGGGGCCACAAGGAGTGTCTAGAAGAGCAGAGACAGCTATCCAAAGAGCTCTGAAGCACCTGACAAATGCAAGCCACTCCACAGCCTCCTAGTGAAGCCAGTTTTACACAGTATTTCATTTCAGCTCAGTCAGTTGGGATGTGCCCTGGAACATCCCTCCCTGCATGCAGTTTTTGTGTGTGTTGGACTTTGAGCTGTTTTCCAAACGCCTGCCAAAGACCTCTTAGCGTTTCACGTGTCGGTGGCACCTGGCACCCAGAGTGACTCTGCAAAGCTTCATGGCAGCAAGGGAATTGGTATTGTCTGTTGCTCCAATGGTCCCTGAACAGAGGAGCTCCTGAGCGAGCCTTGGCAGAGCGCAGCACAGCAGCTGTTCGGCCCTATTGTTGTCAAGAATATGCATTTTGACAACTACTAATCATGTATTTACTCTGAACAGTGAATAATCTTATACACTTATTATTCTCAGAATTTATTTGCCCAACAAGTATTGGCAGCTCTAAATTAGTTCCTTATGTCCTAGCAGGGAAACACAAACAGTAATTAGTTTATTGTTATTCAGCTACAATGCACCTCCCCAAGCCATTCAGAAGTGCAGGTAGTGCTTGGTGGAGTTTATGATTATCGAGTTCCTGGCAAAATTCCTTCCAAACTATTCTGGGGAACCTCAGTTGTCTTTGAGATGAGAGATCTAATTCTGTCCTCAGCTGGGAACAATTGGAAAGACAGAAAAATGTGTGGCATAAGCAAACTGAAATGCTTCCAGAGATGAATGGGTTCACGTTGGTGGCTACCTACTCTCTGCTGGAAAAACCCAAAGCAGAGCTGCCAAGCTGCCTAACAGCACAGGTCTGCCATGCCAGGCAACACATGCAAGCCATTCCCTAGCACTTCCAAAGGCCTTTCTGTAGTGAAGGGGTGATAGCAGGAGAAAAATGAGTGATGATCTTCATAGGCAGAGACAGGAGAAAAGGAGCCACTTAACTTCAGCAGATTCTTTGGACTATAAAGATAAGGATTCAGAAAACCAGGAATGGATGGCACCTACAAATCAGAATGTTTGGGATCAAGTGCATGAGGAGTGGCACAGGTTACAGGGAGGGTTCCATCCATGGAATCCCTGAAAAGGGTAACTCTGGACAAAAGGTTGCTGGGTTGCCCAAACTCCTGACCTATGCATCGTAGGAGGAGGCAGCTCTTCCCTCCCAGCTTTTCCCTCTCCAGCTGTAGAGCAGCTGGCCTTCTGGAAGCCTTGCAAGTTCTCAGACATTTCTAAAGTTGTAGAACACACAAGTGTTGCAGAGCTATTAATTTTATGTAAGGGAATACTGAGCAGGGAAGCTGGTAGTATGCCAAAACCTAAGATAAGTTTAATCTACAGCAAGTAATGCCACTTCTACACTGAGGAACTCTTATCTGGGCTAAGAGTCTGAATAATGAATTGGATCTATGTGACTGTAGCAGTTCACACCCACCAATTACTCCCTTCTCAGAAACCTCTCTGCTGTAGGAAATAGGCAAGGGGTAGACAAATGGTGATCAATTTACTGAAAATATCTATTCTAGGGACAACTAGATATTAGATCATTCAAAATGTATTAAAATTACAGAGCATATAATAATTGAATACATCATTTGTATGTCATTTTTTGTTGCTCTACAGAAATACTGCAATCATTTCTCAGTACTGAGAGACTGAGGAATGCAGGGCACCTTTTTTTTTTTATTATTTGCTCCTCCTTGAAGTGACATAAACCATAAAGAATGTTAAACGTAGGAGGAATGAGTGCTGCATTTACAATTATTGGCAAAAGACAACAACAAGTTGTATTCATCTGCACTGCAAGAACTCCTGGAGCAAATCCAGCAGCAAAGGGAATTACACCCTCCCAGCCTGCAGGTCATGCCTCTTCCCTTCTGACCTCCGACAACAGGTTTAACCAAGCCTGCAATATTTTATACATGAGACAAATAATCATTTGACTTGAAACTAGAAAAGTGTGAGAATGTTCTTAGAACAGAGGTGCCAAGAGCATGCCTGCACTAGCTCAGTGCCTGGGACTCAGGACCACCTCAGGGCTAACTTACCAAGTGTGGCTCCCAGACAGCGCCACAGGGGCCAGGAGGTGCTTTCAGCTGAGGCTCTTGGCCTTGGTCCCAGCCAAGCTACAGCCTTGTGCCAGGCCACAGACTCTGTTAATCTATGTCCCAGCCAGGCTCATGTCCTGAGCTCTGCCCTGCCACTACAGACAAGGTGGGCAGTGGTGGGGCTGATTCACTCTGGTCATGATCATCCTCTTTCCCGACTTAGCTCAGCTCTGTCCCTTCCTCGTGTGGGTGTCTGGTGCCTGAGGGCTGCCCGTTGTTTCCCCCTGCTAGCTTGTCCTGTTCTCTTGGTGGGAATCACTGCCATGGGTGCAGCCTTTGGGAATGCCACATTCCCCAGGGAGCAGTTGCCCTCTGTGCTACTGAGGGACTGTCTTTACTTGAAAATCAAGCTGATGAGAAGAATACAAGATTTGAAAGCAGTTGTGCTGGTTTGAGGCTTATTGGAACATTTTAATGAGAAAGATTCTAGGCTGTGAAAAGCAAACACTGGTGATGTCTGTTTCACTCATAGGCTTACTGAGATGTGTAAAAGCAAGGACACAAACATAGATAGGAGAGAGAGTCTCTGTCATTTGGAGTTGGTGTGTTTTTCTCCCTGGGCTTCTGCTGCTAACCCAACTAATCATTCTGCTTCTAACCCCCCTTGCTGATTCTCCAAACTCACCTTGCATGTAAGGCAGACCCTGGGATAAGGTAGAGGGGTGGAAAGAAGGTGGAAGGGCGGTTGGGAGCCCCTCCTGGGGACTCCGATTTCTGGGAGGGGGATTGTGTTTCTGTATTACCTTTAACTTGTATATTTCTGTAACTATTCCTGTCTGTTGTGTATATCTCTGCTTGTATATTCTGCTAAGCTGTAAACAGAGCTTCTGTCCTTAACTTCCAGCTGGCTGACTCTAGTCTGGGTGATTTCCATAGAGTGGGGGGCAGGTAACCATCAAAGCATCACAGCAATTCAGCTCTACTTCTGCCCTGACAAGCTGTGATATCGGAACAGCAAACCAAGCACACTGTGAGCAAAAACCTCAACATCTGGAGGTTTTGTGAAGAGGCTCAGTGCAATCACAGGCACATTGCCTTCCAAAGTGTAAAAGCCCTGTCCCAAACAGGACTGCTGAAACAGGGTATAGCATCCAAGACACATTTATCTGGAGCAGATTACCTCTTGCCTGGAAAACAGTTATGTCTTCTTCTACAGAAGCCTGTGTTTATGGAAAACACTAGGCTCAGAGTGACCACACACAACCACCAAAAAGAAAACAGCTGCCCTGATGATGGTAATAGAGTGTGGGTGATCACTAATTGTTAGATGAACTCATCAGTAGCAGGCACTACAGCCCTCCTGTTCAGTGAAATCCCAAATAGAGCATGAGAAGATGCAGGCCATGGAATCACCCATACAGAAAACCACTGCTAAGGTCTTGGCAGGAAGAGCATCTAAGTGCTTAGCTGGGCTACAGGTCTAGCAGCAGGACTGCTGATAGGCAAAGTGGGGATAAGTTCTTTTAACAAGCTGTTAAGATGAATCATGCCTTATTATCCCATAGCTAAATGAGAGAGGTAACGAGGTATAAAACTTCAGGCTTGTCCTGAAGCACTTAAGAGATACAAGTTAAAGGGAAAAGAATCTTTGAGCAGCTGAGCATGGTTAAAACCAAAAGGTACACAAAGTGCTACAGTCCCTGAGTGGCCTTGGAACACAAGCAAGTATCACAGTAAGACACAGGACACAAGAACACTGATATTTATGAATAACCCCAAATATAACATTTTAATATGCTGTGATGAAACATTAAAAAAAAACAAAACTTGCTCCTTTTTAGCCCCAAATCCTCTGTTTTCAGTCAGTCTGACATCACCTTCTGTCTTTGGCTGTAGTGCTGCTCTCCCATCATCTAGACAAAGATGCCCTACATCCTCTTTTGGGACTAATGAAAACATTCAAGATCTATTGTTTTAGAAAGACTGTAATGATTTGCATTGAAATGTTTAACCCATTGCTGAAAGACAGGGATTGGAGACTCACACTGAGTTTTATTTTCCATTTTAATGTTCTTAGTCCAAGATGCAGATTTATACTGTGCTGATAGGCTATGGAGATTCAGAACACTTCCTTTTTCCTCTTAAAACTTCCTAGGATGCTTTTTGTTATTGTTTCTCCTGCTTCTCCAGCCTCCAATTAAGGGCTGGAACTATTAGGTTCCACTGCACTCCAAGTCTGCTAATTGAATAGATACAAAGACAGTAGAATGCACCAGGGTTCTCTACAGGATCTTGTTTATCAGTGCCTAAGTCTTAGTTAACAGCTTGCTACCTTTCTAAACATACAGTTGTTTAAGTATTTATGTACAAGGTTTGTTTACCATGGCAACTGCTGTATCAACTTGACATAGACAGAAGTAATTGCATGCAGATACATTTACCCCTTTGTTAGAATTCATTCATATTTTATGGTATTTGAATAGAAATAAAAAATTCCCACTGTATATCCCAGCCTCTCTTAGGTGTAAAAGGCACTTGTCAATTTTCTAGTTTAATGTACATGACTAAAGGTATTTACCAACCACAGAATTGGTCAAACAACTGTTGAGAGGGGAAAA
>VWYK01001669.1:11307-25388 GCA_013399775.1 Semnornis frantzii | reverse complement strand
TTTCCATAGCTACTGTGCATGCTACTTCTTTTTTCTAGCAGCACCTGTGTCATTGCCCTCAGCTCTTGGGAACTACTGATGAGAAAGCAGGAGCTTGCTTTTGCAGGTTTTCCTTCACAAGTCCAGATATGGTCTGCAGTAACTCTTCTGCTTATCTTCCCATGGGGCATTGCACTGTGAACTTGAAAGAGATTTCCTTTCCCAGTGTGTAGAATTCAAAAAGCAACATTCATTTAATTGAGGACTCCTTGCCTCAAAGTAAAGTTAGTAATTGTCTAAAAGAAGCATAGGTTTTAACACAGGGTGGTTTAATTTTATACTTAATATAAACTCAGAAAGAAAACTGTGTAACCAACCAATATTTCCATACACTGTAGTCTCTATTTAAATACAACAGCACTTCTAGTCAGTAGAGGAACCTTGGCTGCCTTTTACAGGTGAAGAGATGATAACATTTGCTCAAGTTTTTTTGTCGTTCTTTGTTTCTTTTGCCTGCAACAGATGTTAGACCTGTGTGGGTGTGGTGGATTATTTTTTTTTTTTTTATACCATTGACTGAAGAAAATGTAGCCTGGGAAGATGACAGTGAGGTCTTTTCCTCCGTCCTTGTGGTGAGCTTGAGGACCAAAGCAGCCCTCGAAGTAGTTAGATATCTAAACTGCTTCCTAACTTTGCAAATTGTTTTCACTAGAGAAACAGACAGTCAGTTAAGACTGAATGACTGGAGAGCTGCTTTCCTGCCACATGAGAGCATTCTGTTAGAGAAAAATTGTGTGATTCTGAGGAGATGTGCAGGTATATTGAATCCTTCTTTTGAATCTCGGAGACTTTCTGGAGCTTGCCTCGTGATGATACTTCTTGGTCTCTTGCTTGTCTGAAAGAATGATAGCATTGCAACAGCTACTTCTCACTCAGTTTTGTTATGGATTTCAGGGTTTGATCTCTACAGTGAGGAATTCAGTACTGTACTGAATGCACATTCTTAATTTGGTAGAGGCCTTCATCCACAGGTAGACACCAGAGATGAGGCTTCTGAGCTGCTTTAAACAGTTCTATCACCTGAAGGTGAGTGATTCAGGGATTGGTTTAGGCTAATAGTGTCTTCCACATTTTACATCTCGTCTAAATCAGGAGTGACTGAGAGATTGAACATACAGTGCTGCATGTTACTTGATGTGAAGGAGAGGATTTGGTCCGGTGGAAACTAAAGCAGTTTGTACAAGACTGTAAAGCAGGCCATGGATTAACAGGTCTTACTGTGTGTCCTTTTCAAAAGTTGTGGGGAAATGTTTATATGGGTGATGGGAAAGTGTCTATAATGTCTGGATATGGAGAGAAGTGAAAACTGTAGGTGTGTTTTCTTATTCCATTTTACATTTACTTTAATGTCTGCAATGGACTACTTTTGCTGTCTTTACAGGAGGAAGAAGAACAAGAGGAAGAAGATGATGATGAAGATGATGATGATACTGATGACCTCGATGAACTAGATACAGACCAGCTAATGGAGGCTGAGCTGGAGGAGGATGAGAACAATGAGAATGCTGGTGAGGATGGAGAAAATGACTTTTCTCCCTCCGATGATGAGGAGCTTGCCACCCTCCTGGAAGAGGGAGATGAGGGTGAAGATGAGGATTCTGATGCTGATGAGGAAGTTGAGCTGATTCTTGGAGATAGTAAGTGTGTGTGCCCAGTTTGGTGACCACAGGTGACATCCTGAAAAATAACATCCAAGTTCTCCCTGAAATGATGTAGTTGACTTTGCCCCTCCCTGGTATGAAAGGTACAAATGGTGGTACTTGATCATCTATGACGTCTCAAAGCAATATGTCAATAAAAACAGCTCTTACCTGAGAGGACTACTCCGAGCTGTAGAAAGGAAAGTATCTCCTTTCTCTGAGTGCTCCCAGGTGCATGCATGAGAACTTGGCAGGGCAAGAAACCCTGTGAAGAAGCCTTGTCTGATTGCTTGCCTGTCTGTCCTCCAAGGGGACACTGGTTGAGCTGCTACCTCTACTGTCTGCTCTGCCTTATTTGTACCAGTAAGGATAGAGAAGCGTTTTTTGGTTCTTAGTGCTATTCTTTCTATTTTGTAATTGCTTAAAGTACAAAACCAACATGGCATTTCTGACTTCTCTTTCCTTTTCCAAACTCTTTTGAAGCTAGCATAACTTTTGGGATAAAATTTAAATTGTTGGTTTTGTGGCATTCTATGGGTAGAGGGATTAGAAAAGTTAGTGAAGTGTGTGACTGAAAGGTGAGTAGGATAGCATCAGGCTTGGGATTTGTGACACCAGATTATTTTCCCTTGCGTGCAGCACAATTTTTGAGTGTGCATGGCTAAGCCACTTAGTTCTTTTCAATTTCCAAGCAGTAAAATGGGGATAATGAAGTTACTCATCCATACCAACCTCTTAACTTCAGGTAATTGCAGTGTGCAAGGTGAGTCCTGCAGTGAGAGGAGATGAATGTGAGAGCTGAGGTGGGAATCAATCTTTTCTGCTGATGCCTAGCCTCCGTTTTGGCAGCAGTGTGGCTGGCAGACTCATTCATGTCCCTCTTTTCTGTTGAAGTACAGCACAGTTGTTTTTCTGGATGTGGCCACAGCTGGTTGCCACAGTTACTCTGTGGGGTCAGGCTACTGTTTTCTTGAAGGTAATAGACACACGGTGCAGGACTCTACAAGATGTTTACATAGATCATGTTCACTAACAGCATATTGCAGTGCAATGTTTGGGGATTGCAGATAGCTTCTGGCTGTCCCAGCAGCTGGCAAGATCTTGACACAACTCCATTTCTGTTTCTTCAGGGGGTGCAGGGCCGGAAGCTGTTAAGAGAGCGCCCCGAGTGCTTTAATGTCCAACATAGGCAGCATGGAGGGGAAGTTCAGGCCATTTCAGTAATTGTTCTTGTGACAAAACCAGGTGCTACTTGACAGTATTCTGAAGTGTGCTCTGCAGAGCACTGTGTATGAAAGGGTCACATCTGTACACTGTGCACGGGCAGAGCCTCTTGATCAGACCTTTGATCTGCAGCCAGTCCAGCCCATAGCTGTTAGGTTGCTTAGCAGCATCTTTGGGAAATTACAGCAGAGAGTGCAGCTCTGCCAGGCTGATATATGCATGGTCCCTGCACAGGGCTTGATGAGTGAGGGCTCTGTGGAGGCTTCTCTGTGACTTCATCTGGCTTAATTTTGTTTCTCACCCAGCAAGATCAACTAAAATGTCCCTCACCTTTGCTTATGCTGTGTTCCAGAATTAAAACTTGCAAGGGCACTGATGCTGTTGCAAAGTCTGAGGCATAGAGCTGTATTTAGGGTGCTTGCTGCTGCAGATCCTTGCTGGAGTTTTGGGCAAAGCTCCATAAAAATTTGAATAATTTTGAACCACAAAACAGTTAAAATAGGGGACTGAGTAGCTTTGGTTCCTCATGCTTTAGAAAAGGGTTTGTTTCCTTTTCAGGAATAATCCATGGAGAACTTCTTAAGTATAAATTTGTCTTCCTCCTTTGTCATTACCTTAGGGAGGATAGATGTGTTTGTCTTGTCCAAAGCAGTTTATGCATTGTGCAGATCTTACACGAGGTTGTTCCTGGGCCAGCGGAGCATCCTTTTTGAAAT
The DNA here is from genome assembly GCA_013399775.1 of Semnornis frantzii. NCBI lineage: Eukaryota > Metazoa > Chordata > Aves > Piciformes > Ramphastidae > Semnornis > Semnornis frantzii. The sequence goes on along the minus strand of VWYK01001669.1, from coordinate 21,769 downwards.
GTGCATATGATGTAGGATGGAAGGGAGAAAGAGAATTCTCACTAGCAGCACAGCTAACTCATGTTTCCTCTTTTCTTCTGTAATAAAAAATGGCAATTTCCAGACAGATCTCTAAGTTTCTGCCAAGCATTTTAACTGCAGTCAGGTTTACTTACAGACATGGAGCTCATAATTGTGATGGACCAGACAATAAAGAGTTGGGAGATCCCTTTTCAGCATTTTCCTTTGGTGTCTATAAAAACCCCAGCAATCAAATCCAACAACTTTTTCAGCTTTGAAATTTCTGGATTGTGCATCTTTCCTTCTTCCTAAATGTAGCTGCTGCAGCACTAGCTGGTGTCTTCCAGTTCTCCTTATGTGGCTGAAGTTCTGCGAGTGCTGATGACTTTCTGCTTAGGCTCAGTGTCATGGGTGGTGAGAACGGAGCATCCCTTGCTGACCACAGCACAAGAGCAGCTGGCTGATCTTCAGGGAGCAGGGCTGGGGGAAGGGATTTGTGTCCTCTACTACTTGCCTGTAATTTGTTTTTTGTCTTAAGGATAGCATCTGAGAAGGGGTGAACCTTCCAGGAGGTCTTGCTTACTTTGACAGGCATTTTAGAGGTCCAATGTAACTGAGATGGCTAAGAGGAAATCTTGGTGTCTTTTTCTTTCTTTTTTTTTTTTAAACTATTTTTAACACCTAGTTAACTGCAGCATCCAATGAATTCACATAAGAAAAAGAGCCAACGTCACCTCTAAGGTAAGGCAGGAGACTTCCTGCTGCCAGAGCGGCTACCATGTCCCTCTTGTACAGCTGAGGGAGGAGAGATCTCATGTTTTAAGATGAAAAAGTGTGTGTGTGACTGCTGCTGGCAAAGCCTTTCATGTCTTCATTCTGTACCACAGTGAAGAAAACCAGGAAGAGCACAATTTTCAAGTTGCCTTTAGTGAGTGCCGTTTAGTTAAATTCATTACAGAAAGCTCTGGGTTGCTAGGGGAATGTATGGATTGGCTTCCCTCAGTGGAGAAATCTTCTGTTGTGCTGTGCAGAGGGGAATGGCAAGCCAAGAAGAACCAAGAGGGACTGAGAAAGTCTGAGTTTAACCATGTAATGAGTTAGCCCCATGTGTATTATACAGAGACCATGTTTCACCACATCAAGTTGGTGGAACTGTCAGGATTGCTTTCAGATAGCAGCTGTGAGGAATGACTACTACATCTGTCCAGCTCCCAGCATGAAGAGCCATTGCACTCAGACATGTACAGTAAGCTGTGCAGGCAGCTCATGTGCAAGTAACTTACTGCTGGTGTCCTTCTCCCATCTTGTCATGGGGAAAAAAACTGCCAGCTAATAGAAACTGCACTTGCCAAAGCTGCTGTCCTCTGGACCTTCTGTTTTAACCAGAGAAAGCAAGCTCAGGTGCAGATTTACTAACTGCTTTTAATTGATTTGAAATGCGCTAATGGTGCTAACTGCCTCTCATTGCTGGGGAGCTGCTGGTCTCAAGCAGGTGGTGGCCATCTCTGGTAGCTATGAATGCATTGCCTTGCTTGGCAGCCCTGACAGCTGTGTTCTTCCACAAACCAAACATAACCTACATGTTTCCTTTTCAGCTGACAGCTCAGATAACTCTGACTTGGAGGACGACATAATCCTGTCTCTGAATGAGTGAGGAGTGACTGCCAGGTGGGGTGTTGGCAGGAGGAGATGCTGCCTTCCCAGCAGAAGACTGGAGACCAAATTGGAAACCAATTCTGAGCACCCCAATCATTTTTCTCCTGGGAAGACTTGAGGAACTCCAGCCTACTCGCTGCATTGGTTTGAGTCAGTCTGAGGCTCTATAATAAAGAGACCTGGGGTTAGGCCTCTTTTCTCTCTGCCTTTTTATTATTTTTTTTTTTTTTATTTTAGGCTGAGACAACTCTCCCAAGAAAACTTCTGAAGATATTTCACAATATATTTTCTTTGTATAAAGTTCTTTCCTAAAGAACAGAAATAGTTTTATATAAAAGAAAAAAAAAAAAGGAAAAAAAAACCAGCAGCAAACAAGGAAGAAAAAAAAACAGGAAAAGGAAAAAAACAAACAAACAAAGAGAGAGGTGTTCTAGTCAAGAGGGGATGAAACTTTGTATTCCTGTAGTACCTTGTTACCATGGGGTAGGATCTGGGGAGAAGAATTGTTTAAAATGAACAGAAGAGGCATTTTTATGCAACTACAAAGTGGAATAAGAGGATCGTTGTTTCTAATATTGTTGAAGATTTTATTTTTTAAAAGATAAAAACAACACGTGTGAACACCTGCTGGTGCACCAGAGTGTTTCAGATGCTCCTGTCCTCCAGGGAAGAGCCCTGGAGGCATTTGGTAACTGAACACAGTTTAAAGGCTGTTGGAAGCAAAGATTCTTGCTGTGATCCCAACCATAGTGGGAGGCTGAAATACCTGCTTGGCCTAGCCAGAGCCTGGTATTCCTAAAGACATGGAGAACTGGGATTGAAGTTTGAGCCCTCTTCCTCCCCTCTGCCCTTTGTGGTTCAAGTTTTTTAATTTTTTTTTTTTTTTTCCTTCCCCCTCCCTCTTGCCCTGTGTGGAAACTGCAAATTGAAGGCCTTTTTTCTTTAATGTAAAATGTATTTATTAAAAAATTAAATAAAACTCCTGTCTCTGTGGCTGTGAATTGTAGCCATGCAGTCCTCTGCCACCTATGCAGAAGCAAGTGCTCTGTGTGCCAGTGGCCTGGCTGTAATAAAGAAGGGCAAAGTAAACAAGGGGGGGAGATTTGAGTGCAGACTCCACCTGCTGCTTCTGTCCACGGGGACTCCCAGGGCTACACGATGGACATTGCATACTGCCAGGGGGTTCTAATCTGCCTTGGTGATTAGCCTGGCAGCCTTGAATTCTTGGCAGGCTTGTGGGCAGTGGGGCACTGCATCTTCATGGTGTGGGAGATGAAAGGTGCTGCTGCAGCCACCGGGCTGTGACTGTAAAGATGCCCCAGCACAGCCTCTCTGTGGTTTGGCCACCTCACCACTGACTGTGCAGGCAGGAGCAGCACTGGGCTTCACACCCATGGGTGCTGTGGCATTACATAGGCTGCCCTGTGGCTATCCTGGCAGAAGGGAAATGAGGTGCTTCTGTTGGTACATGATGAGAGGCTCTGCCCATAGAAGGGGATGAAAAAACTGGCAGCTGTTTGATTTCACTGTATTGTACACAACTGCACAGTTCAGGTCTCAGTCAGAACTGGAAGGTAAGTGCTCATTGCTTGCTTGGACAAGGCCACTAAATGTGTTATTTATTCCCAGGTATTCAGATAACATCTGCTCGAACTTTTTACCCTTTCTCTGTTTTGGTGACTTTTGGGGTAGGGTTTGAGGCAGAACAGGGAGCTGCAGGCTTCTCACTGTTTGACACTACAAGTTTCAACCAAGAACTGCTAACTTCAGCTAAGCCTTAAAGTTTCATTGCTTGAAGAGGAAGGATTTTCTTTTTAACCAAGAGAAGGAATAGCTTTTTCCCTCCAGCACTGCATCTACTCAATGCACTTACCCAGGGCTGCTTGTTAATAATTAAAAAGAGAGGTTCTACTGCAACTTAAAATGGATAATTGTACCCTGCAGAGCCGATAAAGATGAACGAGTTGTGATTACTACAGCATTTAAGAGCAGCAATTGGAGCAGCATTCTGATTAAAGGAGGGGAATGAAAATCGGACATGCCATCCAACAGCTGTGGAAGCCAGCCTCTGCCTTATCAAAAAAATACCTTGTGCAACTTTACCTTACAAAATGTGCTGCTCAGGAGGAAACAGAAAAATAAAGCATGTACTTGACTGGCACTAAAGGAGGGAGATGCTGTGCCAGATGTCCCTATCTTCTCCTGGCATTACACCACCGGCTATAATTGGCTGCATCTGTTGCTGGCTTGGGCCTGGCTATCTCAGAAATTTACCAACTAGCATTGTGAGAAGAACCAGAACACCTAGGATGGAGCTCCTGTTTATAAATTTGACTTGAAACCAAGCCAGTAAGTACCTGTGCCATCCCTACCCTCCACACCTATCCAAACTTTATTGAGTAGAGCCTAAGGGAGCATGCTGGGGCCAAGTAGGCAGGGCTGACTGCTGCAGCCTGCAGCTCACCCACCATTGCCTGCTTGAGCAGCTGGCCCTCCTAGCAGAGCTGCTGAAGTTACATAGGCACTTGTGGGGAGACTTTGCCCCCATGACCCCTCTTTGTTCTTGTGGGACATCATTTGAGGGTGCTAGGGAGTAGCATGACTGATAGTCTGAGTGCAAAATGGGGATTCAGAATTGAGGGCTGGCAGGGATTTTTACTTGTTTGTTTTAATCAGGCTATAATTGTACAGCTAGCTGAGATGGGGGAAATCTTGGTGTTTGGAAAATCACCTCTTCCCCTGCCAATGTGATTTAATAAATTTAAAAGCATTATGTTTGGAAAAAGTCCTGTAATCCTGAGTACACACAGCAGGTTGCTGATGTAATGCCATGCAGCACGTCTTCTATGCAGGCATGGCAGACCTTGGCTTAGAGGGTGGGAGGGGCATTTAAATGTCCTGCCAGCTGGTTAAGATACTTACCTACTCCCTGCAACCAAAGGGAGCCTTTGCAGGAAGGATTTTGAGTGTTCTCTAACGCTATCCCAGCCCTTTTATCAGCATGGTCCTCTTCACTCTGTGACTGGACTGAGAGTAAACATCTCAGGCTATGTGGTACACTGCAGCTCCATGGAGTTACAGCCTGTAGGCTGTGTAACCATCCCTGTGGTGTGATGTGGCACAAATAAATGCCATGTAGGCCATGGCTGGTAGAGGAGAGTAGAAACCTCAGGGCTGGTCAGCAGTTGAATCTGCATGTTAGCGAAGGGTGGTAATTAAGGTATTAGCAGCTCAGCACTGGCTGTCTGCACTTGCTGGGCACCTGGGGACTGCCTTGGGCTAGCCGTCTTGGAAACTCTTCTGTGGTAGTAAAGATGGACAACAACTGATGCTAGAAAGAGGCTTTGTAAGGTAGAATGGTTTTGTAAGACAGAGGAGTTACTTGAATGGATGTCTTAAAAAAAAACCCCAGTAACAGAGCAACTCCATCTAACCCTGATACCAACTCCTCCATCTCCCACCCTGATCCCACAAAGTTTCAGGTAACCTACAGAGACCATTACTGTGCTGCAATTACCTTACTGCCACTGTTTTACTAGGTTGAATGACACACACCACCCACCCCCAAGCAACACTTTCCCACCCCAGCACTGTTACACCCAAGTGTCTTGGGTGTCCCAGCTAGGGCTATGGTGTTCCTTCCTCTCCACCACACATCTTTCTCCCAGAACTGCATCCTATCCTGGTTTCAGGGCCAGGCCTTGCAAGATGTAAGATACCAGTGCAGCGCTATCTTGCTGTAACTATCTCCCCTTTTCCAGGCCTCTTTCTCTCAGAACCAACCTGGATGCCTCTGTGAGGGGATGGGATGGCAGACAGCGTACATGAGGGGGTCCTTCCACCTAAGCACAGTCTGTCCCACCAGTGGCTGGTGCTCACTTGCAGGGAGAGCTGGGAAGACTCAGGTCATCAGGTTAGAAGGCTGATGCAGATTCTCTCTCAGGTGTTTTCCCCTTCATCTCTCTAACTTCTCCTTCACACCTGTTAATTTGTTTGTAGGAGGGAGATTTGTTGGTACTCTGTTCATGCACACATGCTCACAATTGTCAGCCACATCACTGGGAACAGGAATTCCATCATTAACAATCTTTTCCAACCCAAAGCATGATATTTGTCTTCTGAAAACCCCTTACATTACTATTTACTTGGCTCAAAAGGAACCGAGGATTTCTGGTGCTTCTCTGGATTTGCCATCAGTGGCAGCTTTTCTCAATTATATTTTTCTTCCTGATTCCTTCACACACACCACCACACACGCATGTCACACACACACAGAGCCACTCCACAGCAGTAGGAGCTGTAGCTCCCTGCCAGCCAGAAGCCAGCCAGGCATTTGTTACCACCAGGCACTGTGCTTCAGACTGAAGGGGCAGCTCCAACACACAGGATACTCTGACAAAAAGCTCTAGTCACTCTATGACTCTGGCCATAAGGGGCATTTAATAGCACTTGGTTTCAGATAACACTTAACGGTTACAATTGTTGACATTTTGGCACTGTCTACATTACAACAGCATTGGGGACTGGGTCACAAGGTTAGAAGTCAGCATTGCTGTAACCGTGTAAAACCAGGGGCAGTCCAGCTACCCTACGCCATGCAGCTATGGTGCCCTGGAGGGTAGCTCTGTGCTGCCCAGTGCAACCCAGCATGGTGAGGCCAGAGATGTGGCTCAGCGGCTGGGAGCAGCAGCAGTGCTCCTCTTCTCCCACAGCCAGTTTGGCACTCCCAGAGCCCTGCTGCTGCTCCTAGCAGATGAGCCAGCTCTCTCACTGAACCGTGCCCACCATGGACAAAACCCTCATGGCCTTGGAGCTGTACTCGGGCCCTTACGGACAGAATTCCATTTTCTGGGGTACAGAAGATGCGTCATCAAGTGAAATACTAACCCCCTCACTAACTCATTAGATTTAATATAATCACAGTATTAAATGTTAAAAAAACAACAACAAACCAACCCATACTTGTTGATATCAATACATTAAGCAACTGCTTGCACATCATCAGCTGATGATGTTTCCTACTGTGAAATGGCAGGGTTAAAAAATAAGAGAATGGAGATGGGATTGTTTGACTGAGTTATGCTCCCTGCTATATAGGTTTTGAGACCAATCATACCTGAGAGCACAGTTTTAAAAAGGCCTTTGGCAGCCATCAGCAAGTGAGTCTGCTCAGTCATGGAGACTGGTGCAAGACTCTGGTTCTCTCAGGACTTTGTTCACTTGCTTACCACTGAAACAACAAAAATAAACCCCTGAAAATTTTAAAGAAACTTTAAGATTTAGTGTTTTTAATCCCATATGATTTTTCTGTAAGCCTCCCAAAAGCTACAGGCATAACTTCCCAAACTAAAAATATCCCCAAACTGAGACATGTGGATTTTTAACTCAAATTGGAACTAGTTACCACATCCTTAACATTGCTGAACAATCAGAGGTGCATATGTCCTGGCTGCTCTCCTGAACAACTGTCTCACACCACAGACAGAAAAAGTGACAGATCCAATCCCATCTTAAATTTCAAATTTTGAGCTCTGGAGTTCCCTATAGTCACAGAGAGGTGACAGGTATAGTAAAATAACACATCATTTCCAGACAGCCAGATAGGTTGCTCTTTGTTTTTCCTTTTTTTTTTTNGCCTACAACTAAGTTTCAATTTTAGGAAAAAAAATTTTTGCAATTTATTTTTCAATAATGGATTTCAGATTTCATATAGTCCAACATGACTGACTATGCAGATGGGCACCAAAACCCTTTCTGCCCTTTACTTGCTTGTCTACATCTAATGCAGGCTCAAAAGGGTTTCCCCTTAAATTACTTTTCTTTTCCTCCTGCCTTTTATTTTTCCTTTTATGAAAAGCAGGAATGTTAATCTTCATTGTTCTATCACCCAAGAACTGCTGACTGAGACATGTATCAGGTGCTCTCAAACCTCACGGAACTGACTACAGAGTTGCCTCCCTTGTCTACTAAGTTTTTTGTTGCACTTCCAACATATTTTTTTTTTCTCAGTAGATGGTGTCTTAGGATGCTTCTCTTCTCAAATAGAGAATCAAATAGGAATGCATCCAGACTCAAATTTATGAAATAAAAAGCAAACAGGACAGAATAAAAAAAAAAATTCAACCTTTCAACCTTCCAGTCCCTCATACAGCACCAGTAAGAACCCTCCCTTCCCCTCCCACCTTGCAGGACAGGTATAAAGAGATGGAGGAGGTGCAGGAGAGACTGAAGTGGATTGGGGCCATCACCTTCTAGCTCCTGACAGCACAGGGAACCAGCCCTTCCTGGACCATAAAAACTAGGATACTGCACAAGTTTAGAAATCCATCAGTGAACAAGGCTTTACTGACAACTTTTCAAACAGTTAAAAAATAAAAATACAGAACAACAGCGGACAGTGTCACATATTAAAAACGAATAAAATGGGTTCTATTTAAATGGTATTAAAATTAATTAGAAACTAACAATCTTACCACTTTGATTGAGGTGTTTTGAGCCTCCACCAAAATGATCAGCCTTAAAAACAACTGGGTTGTGTGACACACAAAGAAAACATGGAATTTGAAAAGACAGTGTGGGCTAGGCAGTGTCTTTGACTATAACTATCACCATATGTTCTTCTTCTAACTTCCCCAATGTCCTTAGTGCTGACTGGAGGTACTGCTGAGAGAATTCACAAGGAGGGAAAGCGTAAAGCATGCCTGTGCTGTCTCTGCCCTTCGCCCCTCCCACGGGCAGGCTGATAACCCCAGCAGCCTGCTTCTGTTTCAAGTAGGAGACCAGATTCCTGAGAAGCCGTCGCTGCAGGCCAGGCTCTACAACAGGGAAGGTCCCCTCAGCCCCTGCCGGGGTGGACTGGGTTGCCAGGAGCACAGCGTAGCCGTTGGGGCTGCCTTGTTTGATTCGGCGAGTCACTTCATCCAGCTTAGGCTGGTCGAGCCGAAGTCTCTGAGCGATTTTGAGCTGCGTTAGCTTCCCTCCAGATGAATGGTCTTTAAGGAGCCCATTGATGACACCCAGGTCTCCCTCCAGGATGTGCATAGAGGTGGGGAAGCAGCTGTTTTTAAGCACAAGAAGCCCGTTCCAAGCAAGCTGCAGTGTCTGAGCATATTCTGATAAATTCTTTAGCTTTTTGGTCTCAGATTTTGGCTCCTCGTGAGTTTTTGATTCCGATTCACCAGTTCGATGATTGCGTTCGCTGTCCCTTTTTTTAGGCTGCGGAGCATCGGATGCCTCACGATGTGGTTTCTCCTCAGTTGCATGACGATTGTTCTGAAGGGAGTTACTCTGCTCTTTCTCAGCTCCAGATTCTGTAGTGTGATTCTCCTTGCGAGCCCTGTCTGGGCTGCGATCTAAAGCTGGCCCACTGGCCTTTGTCCTGCTTCTGTCCTCATAAGGTGAGTGAGTAGTCCTCCCGCGGTCACTGGAAAGACTGCGGCGTTTCCGCCTCTCTTCCCATGGTTTGGGCACACTGCGATCGCTGTCGCTGCCCCAGCGCTCTCCGCTCCGGCTACGCACTGATCGGGTGTAGGCTTCCAAGTTGTTTCGGCGTTCAGCGTTCTTAGCAGGGCTGGCCCACTCTGCCTCTGCAAAGCTCCTCTCCCTGTCCGAGTACAGGAGGTGTGGAGGAGTCCTGTCTCGCACCCTCAAGTCTTGCTCTAGGCTTCTGTGTCTGCTGTACCCATCAGCTAGCAGTTCGTAGTGCACAGGGAGTGGTGCAGGCTGGTACTGCTGTGGGTATCTCGTCTCTTCTGCTTTGGCAAAATCCACTCGAAGTCTCCTCTCTGGTCCACCCAGAGGAAAGCCTCTCATCTGCGCGCAGGCAGCCTGGGCAGCATCCAAGCTTTCATACTGGATATAAGCGAAGCTGTCTCCTTTCACGTAGTCAATAGTCCTGATGCTGCCGAAGCGGTCGAACTCCCTTGCCAGGGCGGCCAGGGAAGTACTTGGACCAAGACCTCCCACCCACAGCCTGGTAGTTGGGTTGGCTTTCCCGTAGCCAATTTTGATAGGGTTCCTGCCAACAACGCGGCCTGACATGGCAACCTTGGCCCGATGTGCCATGTCCAAGTTTTGGAACTTGAGGAAGGCGTAAGCCCCACCTTGGCCACGGGCAGGGCGCTTGATCACCACTTCTTCAATGATGCCATACTTCTCAAAGGCACGTCTCAGCTCCACCTCTGAGACGTTGTGGTCCAGGTTGCCGATGAAGAGGTTGCGGGTTGCTCTTTGATCGTCCTCTGGCATCAGGTCTTCCTCAGCCACGATGGGGTAACTGTACGGGCGGCCGCGCTCATCATACAGCCCATAGTAGTCCAGGGCCCTCTCCCGCTCCCGGGAGAGCCCTATGGCGGCGGCTTCCAAAGCAAAAGCGGCAGCTGCAGCGTGAGCGTGCCTGGGCCGTGGCTCCCGCAGCAAGGGACTGGTGACAGGAGACAGCGATCTCTGCTTGTACTGGTAGGTGCTGTGGATGGGCGGCAGGTAGCCCAGGGGCTCCGGAGAGGGCGCCGGCGGTGGCGTGCGGCTTCTCCGGCCCCCGCGCAGATACACCGGCTCCACCTTGAGGGGCCGATCGTAGAGGAGCAGCTGTCGAGCTCGAGCATGCCGGCGGGCGTCGCGGGCGTCCCCGGGGTGTCGGAAGTTGACGTAGGCAACGCGGCCGAGCTCAGGCGTGTGGGAGAGTTTGACACTGATGTCCCCGGCGCCCCCCCCCGCGAAGCGCTGGAAGAGGCGGAACAGGCCGTCCTCCAGCAGCTGGTCGGGCAGGGCCGCGCTCAGCCCGCTCACCAGCAGCGTCTTGTACTCA
>VWYK01001668.1:750-12069 GCA_013399775.1 Semnornis frantzii | reverse complement strand
CCTGCTCATCCCTTTTATCAATACAGCCCGAGACTAATGGGCCTTTGGACATAGATTAGCCAATCAGGATGACACTTTGTCAAGCTTGACCATATTAGATGAAGCCGGGGCTTTTGTTTTCCTGTTCCATGGTTGCTTCCCCCAGCACAGAAGGAGGGAGGGCAGGGGAACATGTCTGGGCAAAACAGAGTCCTTAGACTCAGTGGCTCCAGGTTCTTCGTCCTTTTTCCCACAGTTGCCTCCCCCCATAGCAGAAGGGGGGAGAGCAGAAAAACATGTCTGGGCAAGCCAGGACATGTATAAGCCTATTTGGCCTGCTTAGGCCTACCACGACACCCCCCATCACTTTTAAAAACCATCATAGTAATAATATTTACAAACAAGAAGTGGCTGCTGTTGTTTAATGAAGAGCCAGACAGGCTTTTCAGGACTAATGCTTAGTTATCAAGACACATGGTAATTGATGTGAATCACTGAAATAAAAACAAACACATGAGTACAGATGGCTTCTTTAAAGAGCAGAATTTATGATAATTTCAAAATTCACCTATGGGCACCTATTAGAGCAAATAATTCGCAGTCCTGCCTGCGAATTAATCATTACTGTAAAGTCTATAAAGACTTAAAGCACTTTAGTTGAACTTTCATTGAAAACAGCTGCTGCCCACTGCTTCTCCACTTGCAGTGCCAGCTTCTTAGGGGTGGATGCTTGATTTTCCTGGTGTCTTCCAGAAGTACTCATTATCCCTATCCCCGTTCTTAACTTCAACAACACAACAGCTGAAGGTCTGACTTCTCCCTTGCCTATTTTTCTGGTGTGGCAAGGCCAAACAGATCATATTGCTGGTCTTGTTATTTCTACTACTTGTAAGGTAAATATAGGACATGGAGGCTTCTTCCTAGGATACATTATCGTCCTTAAAGGTCATCCTTGTCTTTGAAGAGGAAAAGTTTTTTTCCCTGCATACTCTAGCATGAGTTGGGCTGGATGACTACCTTGATCTCCTGGGAACTGGTTTGATTCCTGCAGAAACTGAGAGCACAAAGCTGGATGGTGTGATCTGTGCCCCTCTGTTTTTGCGCAAGAGGGAGGGCATGACTTCAAAACTTCATCTGCCAGGAGATGTTGACTACACATAGCATCAGCTCAAACCCATCTGCATAAGCTTTGTGTTCATCAGCTGAAAGCGGGGACAACATCGTGGTTTTGGAGAAAAAAACTGACAAGAAAGGTGATGCTTCGTTATTAGAAGCACTTTTCATCTGGGGACCTCTATGTGCTTTTAAGGAATGAGCCTTTCACTCTCACACTGGGATTTTGTATGAGAACAGGGAGAAAATAGGGACAGATACTCCCTGCCATTCTTACACAAGAGCCTGTGCCCAGTGCTGTGTCTCAAGCCTTTCTTTAGCTGTAAGATTTTTGCAAGTCTAGTGCCTTGCATTGTTGGAGACCTTCTGGGTAAGGTGTGTCCATTCACTTACCTCAGCTTGATATCGTACAGCTTTGTGTGTTTTGGATCAGCTGCCTGTAAAATTAGGTTGAAAACCTTACAATTTAAGTGGCTTATGCAGTTTCATTAGGGTTTGTTAAAACACACGCACAGGGAGGAAACAAAAAAAAAATGGAGCTGAAGGGACAGCTAAAAAATCAACGTTCAAAACAAATGCTGAAATTTCTTTCTATGTTGCTGTGTTGGTTCATAAGATTGCACAGAATTAAAACAAAATGTTTACAGAGTTACTTCCCTTTGAGGTAATATCTATAGTTGTGGATTACTAGCTGACCAGCTTCTGGAGAGCTGCTCCATGCCACCTAGGGTCAACATGGGTTTAGTTTCATGCTTTGTACTGCATAGTACAGCAGGGTGTATCTCCTTTAGAAATTATTGCTGCCTCCTGCTAGAGACTAACATGTTCAGGTAAGGTCATGAGAAGAAAAATGTGTCCATTGGGGGTTTGCAGTATTACCTTTCAAAAGCAGTTAGAGAAAGCTAACACTTGGTTTTATTTCATTGCAACTACTGCAGAACAGGGGAAGATGAGGAGAGGGAAATTCTGCAAAATAGCCCAATTCTTTCCACCTAGGTGCAACAATAAAAGAGCTGAGTTCTGAAGAAGAAAAGGGATGACCTGGGGGACAGAAATGTAGAGAAAAATTTTACCAGGCAAAAGATGTGTCTAGCAGATGAAGATGGTATTGTGATGTGCTGTGAAATTTGGGGGATAATGGTCCAGCTAAGATGATTTCTAGCCTGGGTTCAAGGATGATGGCTTTGCTTCACAGGTGTAAAGCTGAGAGTTTAAATTTGAAACAGAAAATGAAGCATTTTCAGCTTTTCTTTGGTGAAAATACACACTTTGATACTCTGGTACAGTTGTTTTGGTGTGGATTGGTCAGGCAGCTTGATGTCCTCATGTTCGTTCAGGATATGAAGAAGTAAATTAGAATTCTACTTTGCCTTACTCTGGATGACATCGGATGAAAAAGCATTTTAAAAATCACACAGATTTTGTTTTAAATCTGCATTGTCCACAAACTAAGGAAGTATCTTAGGGATTTAGCTACAGAGAATGAGAGATTGTGCTGCCTTTATGGAAGCTGATGTATTTCCATAAAACATGCTATGGTAGTGCTGTTGTAATGGTCACAGTCTAGGTATATAAATGAGGCAGTGTTGAAAGGGAGAGGGCTATCTTTTATTAAATCAGTTAGCAGAATTGTGAAAAAACAGGTGAGCTTGTGATTACACAAACCTTTCACTGATCTGAAACAGGTTTCAAACAAAGAAATTAAGAAAAGATTGAAGCCACTCAGAAGAAGTAAACTTCTGCTTTTCCTTTCATTAGCAATGGTGTAAAGCCTCAGACTAATTTTGCATGAAGTTGTCTTTGGGTGAGAATGAAAGAAGGGGAATAAACAAGCTTGAAAGAAATAAAAGAAAAATGTAGGAAAAGAGCGATGATTGAAAATTCATTTCAGACTGAAAAGGTTTTTTTGGTGTCAAAAAATCTTGTCCTTTCTTCTGACTGCAAGAATTGGTGTAAAAAAAGGAATTATTCCTGTAAGCTTTGCCTCTGCAGAGTCTTTACTTGATGAGACAGTATTTTTTGATTTCATGCTAACAGGATCTCATGTAGTTAGCAGTGTTCTGCCCTGCCAGCGCAGCTTTGCTGGCAAGGGGCTGTTTTTTATGAAGTTGGGTTAAAATAGAAGACATCCATTACAAATCATTTGAGATCAAAGTCACATTCTTCTTTTAATTGAGGAAATCTAAGAACCTTATTTAAAAACTACAGAAAAAACCCCCACATTTTCCATGGATCATGTTTTCACAAGAGTGTGTATCTGCTCTGATTATTGCAGGGAGGAGGACCAGCTGAATGCTATTTATGTAGAAAATCAGCCTTTGTCTTTAAAGGCTCACATAGATGTGGAATATTTTAATTATTTGAAAATGGTTGTTTATAACTGGGAAACAATGTGGAAAATGTGATTCTAAACTCTTCTGTGTGTCTGTTGCAGAATGGAAGGAGCAGACATTATGATTCTAGCATCATAAAAGCTGCCATTTTCTTACATCTATGATTTTTCATTTTGTCATGCTAAGGGAAAATAAGACTAATAGATGGAGACTTCTTACACATAAAGACACTAAAACTGGCAAGCTACAACATCCCCTTTGTGATTTTTTTACATAATTTTTAAGATGTGTCACTAAATGTTTGTCGTTGACATGGTGGTCGAAGCCCTTTTAGACACACATACAAGAGAGACAAAGCCAAAAAATTTCACTTGTAACCCAGAAATATGCTGTTAGAGGAAATGAAGAGAAATGCATTTTGCTTGGGACCTTGTCACCAGAGAAGGAGATTTTTGCTTGAGCCTGGGCCTTAGGTCACATATAATACTGCTTCAGCATAAATAAATGCCTGTCACAGTTAAGCCAGATAGATAATTGTATCATCACTGTGTCCTTTGAAAATAGAAAAGACAGTCTAAGCTTCAACATGCTTTAAAGTAAGGCAGTCCACTGAGTCAAATATAGGCTAGCTATGTGGTGCAATTGGACATTATGGCATTGGAATGTTTCTTTTGCAAGAGAAACAGCAAATTATTTAGTAATCCTAAGTATTTAGTAATATAAACAATGAAGGAAAACCCACAACTACTTTTGGAAAAGGATCACCCTCGAAGTCTGAGGATGGCACTTCAAAAACTGTACTAGCTTGGTAGACGAGATTATTGGTGCTAATAATATGTAACATATTCATGTCAATAGCTCCCCTATAGTAATTTTTAGCTACTCCATGTAACTAATGATATTTTCTAAATTTATTCAGCACAGGCTCATTAAACAAAGATAGGCTTTTATACAAAATATTTATAAAGTTTATTGGGAAAGTTAGGAGGAGAAAAAGTCTTATTACAGAAAAAGGTGAAAGCAAATTACCCAGAGGGTATGGCATATGTGAGGTATCCAGGTAATTTTACATGGTAAAGATGTCTAGTTTGTTGTGGAAAATCTTGACATGGCTGAGAAAGATGTAACAATATCCTAGTTTTGAAGGTTAGAGTAAGAAAAAAATCAATTCTTGAATACAGTGTGATTTCCTAGTACTGAGACATTGGAAGCAATGGGATTGTTTAGAGAGGGACGCCGTGCACTTGACATCGTCTCAGCTTCTGCTGCAGTTGTGCTCCTTTGGGGTACAGTTTTCTCCCCCAGAAGGGATCACATCTATGTCTGTGAGTGCACAAGTGCTGAGTGTGGGTGTGAGCTCAGCTCAGCTTCCCGCATCCCATCTGAGCTCTGGCCCCACTTGGGTGACTCTGGGTCTGCATCAGGGTAACCTCGATTGCCAAATACCGTGGATTTCAGCTGGCTGCTGTTGCATGTGTGGGCGAGTGCAGAGCGAGGGGTAAGCAGTTGGTTTTCTCTGTAGATGCATGGCTTGGCTTCTGAGGTCTGGAATGTGTTTTGCTTTGCCTTTTTGATTTCTTCTGTCTGAAGTGTCTAAGGTTGGCCTGGCTGGTCAGGCAATGCTGAGAAAGGCACTCCAGTTCAGGGGTGCAGGCAGGAACCGGGCAGCTGCTGCCTTTCTGCCACACACAGAGACTTCCATATTTGGGATCATGCCAAGACTGGAGACCATACTATGGTTCTACTTCTTGGGGGTTTTGCCACATCAGTTTCTCCCATATGTCTTTGGATCCAAGTAGAGGACTCAGCTGGTCATGTTTCACCAAATTAAAGTTTGTGGTGCTTTCTCAAGACCTCTGAGAGTTTAAAATCTTTATCTGCAAATTGCATGTATGTAAATTACAGGTAAACAACTGTAAATGAAAACAACTGACCTATGAACTATGAACTCAGTGAGGTCTTTTAGTTGTTTCTCAGTATTTCATAATGATGATGCAGAGCCTTTTGCTGGGTGCCATGGAGAGAAACTTGAATTTTAAGAATGCAGCTTGAGACATACAACCTGCTTTATGCTTTCCTGAGTCAGTCTGGTAGAGGAGCTGTTGAGAAAATCCAGTGCAAGAGAAGCAAAACCCTGCCATGGCATTGCTACTGTGGAAAAATACACACGGTACTCTGACTTTGCACTTGTGGTTTAAGATGATGATGAGCAGAAAGCATACTTGCAGGGCTTTCTGTGTTGAGCAGATTACTTAAAAGCAGATTCATTCAGATGTTTGGGTTCAGGCATGGAAGCATTAAGTTAAAAAGTCAGAAACTTGACTAATACTGCACACTGAAACCATTATTAAATTTTAAAGGAGGCAATGAAGCAAGGATTAGCTGTAGCTGGGTGTGGAAAATAGCTGTGAAACAGGTGTTGCTTGTCACTCTGAGTTTCATTTTGATGCTCAAGCAAGCTGAGGCAAGCGCAGGGCAAGCTGAGGAGGTGCAGGTGCCCTGGCTCTACTGGGATCACAGCCTCTCACACTGGTGCTTGCTGCAGCTCCCAGAACTGTGCGTCACTGAAAGCCATTCATCGGGGAGCATGGGCTGGAGGAATCAACCGGCTTTTCATAGGCAGTGTTTAGCGTGCAGATTCTAGTCTTCAGTCCAAAATCTCCATAACCTTGAGAGGGCATCAAACCTGACAGTTACCATTGTGCCAGAAAACTGAGGATTTGTCTCTAATGCCGAGATTTAGTGCAGATGCTACCAGAAATGGTACATGTATGCCTGCTGACGTGAGGCACTGTGCTTCAGAAAGCAAGCACCGTAGAGCAGTACCTGCTAGAAGCTCTGCCCTCTTTTTGGAGGACAGCCCTGCACAAGGGTGGGAAGCTTTCGGTGGGCAAAGGGTTCTCCGTTTAAACAAAGGGGGGCAGCAGAGCAGTGATCTGATCACAGCTTTGTGGGCGGAGGGTAATTCAGTTCTCGCAGCTGGTACGTGACTGGGCTGAAAGTGGTCTCTGTTGGTGTCAGCAGGTGGCTTTTAATGCGGTGTGTATCCCTCATGCCAAGAATGTGGCTGCAGTAGTCTGCCTTGGCAACCATGCTTCTCAAAACATTTTCTTTGCTGTCTTTTTCCCCTCTGTGTGGCACTGCCCAGCCAGCAGCCTGGCTTGACGGGGTGTCCCCCAGTTTCTGCAATCCCTTTTTATTCTGCCCAGGGTGCTGGGGCATGTGCAGAATCAGTCCTATGGCTTTTCCCAGTGAGAGTCACAAAGTGCTGACAACTAAAAGGAGGAGAGGTGTTTTCATCCGTAATTGCTAAAGACAAGAGAGGCTACTTACCTGTGTGTTAGAGCCAGGAAAGTGGAGGTACAGGGTGTCCTAGATCCTGAGAGTGGCACTGATGAGTGAGGTCATGGCTATTGTGGTAGGTCTCTCTGTTCCAAGGATGCCTTCCCTCTGAGACATGGCTGTATGTGTGTATCTATATATATATATATACCTACATGTTTATGTATTTTGCGTGTGTATGTTCCTTCTGACTCCCCCCGCCTCCCCCAGGCTTGAAGGGTGAACAGCAAAGGTGCCTTTTCCACATGTGTCGTGACCCATGTGGAAGCCTGTGCTGGAGTCGGGCTGGTGGTTGGCTGGGATTTTGCACCCAATATAAAACGGCAAATGGACACTTTGTCTAGAGAAGTATTAGTAGAGCAAGGAGAAAAGGTGTGATGTTCCCACCTTGAAAGAGTTCCTGCCTTGACAGAGCTCCTGACAGGACAAGTTCCTGCCATGACAGAGTTCCTATTTTGGACCATCCCTGCTTTTGGATGGCTCCCACCTTTTGCATGGCTCTCAGTTTTTCCACTGTCCCTCTTTTTGGATGGTTCTCCTCACTTTTGCTCCACTCTGTTTAAATTTGCAAACTTGGAAAGTCCTGGGATCCATTTGAGAGAGCTGCTGGCGGCACTTGGACCCAGCTACTCTCAGACCATACTGCAGCCAACTTCCCGACTTCTATTCTGAGCTGAGAAGACGCTAATGGTTTGGCTTTCCCCTGCCACTGCTGAGGCAGCATTCTTCCATGATCATCCCACTTGTGGAAGAAGTGCTTCTGACACTTCTGACTTCGGCGGCTTTTCCACCTGCCTTGGACTTCTGCCATGTGGATCCAGACTATTGGATATTGCTTGCAGCACCAGAAGGCAGCCGAGCCACAGAGAAATCCAGCAAGGGATCATTTCTGAATACCTATCTCACCTCTGTGAGTAAAGCCTGCTGGTCCCATAATTCTTTGCTCAGCCTGGTTGATACTGGGGTAAAGCTGTGTTTGTAGCTTAGCCTTTTCCATTCCCTGACTTCCTAAATCTCTGAATTTGCCCATAGCATGCTGTGAAGATTTTTCCCAATCGAATTACAGCCTATAAATAAACTTAAACTAATTCTGTATATAGTTTGGGGGTGGAATTTTCAGGGAAATAAAATAGTTCTGTTTTTATAATTCCTGACTTGGCCACATTAATTTCCTGCCTCTAGGGAATTCCCTGCCACTTCCTCCTCCCCCTTCCCTCCTCTACATTGTGCTGGAAATGGAAGGTGATTTCAGATTAAAGTAAAAGCATTTGTAATATGGGACCACTTTCCTTGATCTTTCCTTGGAGTTGTGACGACAGAGGATGCAGACGGTGACACTTTGTTTTGATTTCTAGCCCTGGTTATTTTGTACAGTGACTCAAGTGTGCCTTCTAGACAGGAATTCTCCATATTTGTCCATCAATTAGATGGACAAAATGAATTCATGGACATGAATTCATTACTGAAATTAAAATCTATTTGTTTGCTACATTTAATGTCAAAATGGGTTGGCTGTTACATATACATGTCAAGATCTATTCATTTGTAGTCTTATTTAGGCAGAAAGCAAATAATTTTTTCAGTAGTACATGATTTTAACAGGCAACAGGAAAAAGGAAGCGTGGTAGTATACTTGCAAAGTGTCAGATCAGAAGGTATATAAATCCCAGAGAAATAGCCTTGTGAATTCCACTGAGAATGACTATTCAAAACAAAAGCACATGCAAATTAATTCTGGCTGGTTTGAAGGTAAATATCAGATAAATGCAATCTTTGTAATGTTAATCATGATACTGTGCATATAATAGTTAACATAATCTCTGGTTTGAGGAGGGGCACTGGAACCCCAGAATACTTTAGAAATGTTCATCAATTAAGACTCAGCATTCTTGCAGAATTGTTATAATTATCCCTGCTCTGCAGTTAGTAGGAAAGATGAGGTTAAATGACATTCCAAGGGTCAGATTCCATGTGGGTCAGAGTAGATGTAGTGCTAGAAATGGGGATCATAACTTGGATTCTGTCAACCCATATTCTTAATTGAAATGTTTGGAATGGAAAGAAAGACCTTGCCTTGTTGGGAATTCAGATTTGAGCTCACTCTTCAGAAGATGATTGTTGCCTCCTTTTGGCTTTTTTCTGCAGTGGAAATTAGCCCAGCTTTCAGTCATGAGTGGGGTTAAACAGTGCAGTGGATGCAGTTGTACAAATGTCTGAGATGGGCTTCGTTTCCTGTAACTCTGAACGTCTGCACCAGCCTCAATCTTTGTAGGCTCCTTGTGTAGTCCATGGAGAGAAAAAGTTGCTGCTAATGTGATTCACCTGACCTGCTTTAGGAGTAGATGAAGCCTGCTCTAGAAACACTTCTATTTCTCCCATTTTTAAGGAGGTCCAGATGAAGAACTGAAACTTAGAGACTGTCTGGACTAGGTGAGGTGAAACAGATCTCAGGACAGTGTAAGGCGCTCTAATATGTCATCTGGCCCAAACTGTGGCTTACAGCAGTCTACCATTTATTTCCTTATCATTTTTACTCCAGTTTCTGGCCTCTGTGTTTTAACACCCATTACATTTAACCACAGTTTCATAATACAAACATGGAATCGACCTAGGTACTGGGTCATACTGTTCATACTGCAGTATCGCAAAGCTTTCCAAGGGAAAGATGTATATAAAAGTCCAAAGATGTACCTGTGCCTGGGTAGTGAAAGTATATAAATGAGGAGTATTTTGAGAATAGTTTCCTTCACAATCTACCTGCTTTCTTGGATGCTGGAGAAGTTGTGGAGAGAATTGCAGAGGATTTAAGGTGGCTCCCAGTGCAGTAAACAACTGAAATGTGAGAGTGGATATGTTAAAGTGTATGCTGAGTTTCTGCTGGTCTGTGACTTACATTGACAATCTGCAACTTTTGTCATCTCAGTTGGATGTCGCTGTCTTTATGCTTTGAATCAATTAGTTAATGAAGGTGGGATAGCTGACACTTGCCTGCAACCACTTGCTTTCCTGAAGTGTTTTGTTTTAAATGTCATCCTAGACCAGCCTGGTTTCACTGGTTTCTCAAGCACTAAAAAGAAAATTTGCTTTTAAAATAAGAACCATTGTGTTTCTGTTGACATCATCTTGTCAAAGTCTCAAATAGTTGCATTTTGTGTAGAGTAGCTGGGAATCTATTCCATGCAGTACTTTATTCCTGCACTGAGTCTGGCTTACAATCCACTAAGCAGTGAAATATCAGGGAATAAGGAAAGCAAACACCTTCGGTATGGACCTTGAGCATGGCTCATGCTTTCTGAAAACTTGGGCAGATGGGCTCATTACCTCCAGTTTGCATTTTGAATCCCTTCTCAGAAGGATAACTGGTTACTTCTTGTTTCAAAAGATGAGCTCCAGGGGAAGAAATCTCATGTCCTTTCTTACACCTGACGAAGCTGTTGAATCTGACTACTCTGAGTAGTGCGCTTATGAATATCCTAAGATGGTACTTTCACCAACTGAGCCTATGCTGAACTGAAGGCTACAATTGCCAATGTGTCTTAGGACCTGAATTCTTCTTCCTCTGTTCTTTCCAGTTGCAAAGTGACTGAACTTGGCTGTATACTGGGCCATGCTTCTAACTGTCTTAACAAATATTAAGTACACAAGTATATAAATAATTTCAGTGTTACTGTCCTAACATCTTTATTGCAGTTATAAGGCACTAATTACTGTCCCTTTAGTAAGAGTCACTTGTGGTGTTTTTTGGTGTTTTGCTTTTTTTTTTTTTCCCCCTGTTTAAGTTGGAAATTAATTGATAGTTTTCTTCTTGCCAGCTATGGCATGGGAGAGAATGAATTTCACAGTGAACTTTGGCTGCAATAAACACATAATCTGTTTGACTTAGTTGTAAAGAAGGCAGTTGTTTAAAGCAGCTGGTTGAGTACACAGATGTTCTGGTCGAGGGCAATCCAATATTAAAATGGCATCATGTGGCAGCAAATTCTCATTTTAAAATGAATGGCTGAACAAAATAAATATTTAGTTAAGCACCCTACCCTTAATTATAACAGCAGATATTATTCTTCTGGAAACATGTGTTCAAAGGGTGCTGAACAACTGAGCCTTCTTTCTAGCAGAAAATGCTGCATTGCACTTCTGTAAGAAAGAAAAGATGCATTCACTGGTTTGCTGGACTCAGCTCCCTGCTACAACATTGCTGCCTAAGTCTGCAAGTCAAATGACAGTGGCTATGCAAAGAGGTTTTGTTTATTTACAGACATAAGAAAGGTTGTGAAGTCATACAAGAAAAGAAATCTTAAGGTAACATGCTTGAGTCAGGGTTCTACTCCTCGTCTTGGGCCAGTAGAGTTGAATTCTTAGGGTGAACTGGAGACCAACTGCCTCAGTGAGCTTCCTTGTGAAAACTAAGCTTTTGATTATAATATTTTACTCATTTCATGAGTGCCTGCCCACTGAAGCATGAATGTGTTGGACTTTCCCTGCTGCAGAAGAGGAGGTCAACCTGTGCAATTTCTTTACACTTAGTTTCTTTGGACTTGCACAGCTGCCCTCT
>VWYK01001666.1:13903-40269 GCA_013399775.1 Semnornis frantzii | reverse complement strand
GACTCTTTCAAGCAGTTCCCCGACATCCTTTTTGGGACACAACAGCCTAGATGTGGTCTCACCAGGGTAGAGTTGATGGGAGAAGAGCCTCTCTCAGCCTACTAACCACAGCCCAGAATGGCACTGTCATTCTTGGCCACCAGAGCACATTGCTAGCATATCAAAATACGTCTACAATATACCTCTCTCTTGTTATCTGAGTAACAAATTTTAGACTTAGTAACTTGTTCTTGCTGTTTTCAGTCTGCTTGAGAACCTGTGGTTTTAGGTACTATTGTAATTCCCATAAGAAGCACGTTACAGCTGCATTATTTATATGCAATTAGTCAGTAATTAATTCTTAGGAAAATAATGAAGGGCCTTTTAAGTTGGAATTCATAGGTATTTAGAGGTAATTAATGTCTTTCACAGTCTCCAGGCCTGTAGTGATAGGACAAGGGGCAATGGTTTTAAGTTAGAGAAGAGCAGATTTAGATTAGCTGTTAGAAACAAGCTCTTTACCGTGAGAGTGTTGGAACACTGCAACAGGTTACTCAGGTAGTTGAGGCCACATCCCTGGAGGTATTCAAGGTTAGACTCAACAAGGCTTTGAGCAACCTCATCTAGCAGAGGATGTCCCTGCTGACTGCAGGAAGCATAGACTGGATGACCTTTGGAGGTCCCTTCCAACCCAGATTCTATTACAGCCATAATCAAAATAAACACTGCATTATATATTTTACAACATGTGGCTCTTGTCCTGGAAAATGACTACTGAAAGAGGAAAAGGAAAGGGGTGGAGGGGAAGTGAAAAGTACAGTGTAATTACAGAAATAGGTCAGGGTACATGGTAACATGGTAATGTTTCCTTGTGTCCTTGCAGGTATGTGTTAGTAACAGCAGGGCCTGTTTTTACTGAAGAGATGTGGAGGCTCGCATGTTGTGCCTTGCAGGATGCTTTCTCTGCCACTCTGGAGCCAGTAAAGGTAAATTGCCTTTTGACAGTCAAAATGTAATCACACTAATTATAGACTTACTAACTTTAGACAGGTTGCTTTTTCAGAAAAGGTTCTGGGTACAGAACCAAGGAAAGAAGCATAAGGATAATGTGATAGCTTTTGTCATTGTGTCAATTCACAATGAAGGATGTTGGATCAACAATGGAGATTGAAGTATTTTTTTCTAAACAGGTA
Source organism: Semnornis frantzii (assembly GCA_013399775.1). NCBI lineage: Eukaryota > Metazoa > Chordata > Aves > Piciformes > Ramphastidae > Semnornis > Semnornis frantzii. The sequence continues at coordinate 39,097 of VWYK01001666.1, read as the reverse complement.
GTTTAGACTACTTAAAACTACTAGTTCACAGTATCACAGTATCACCAAGGTTGGAAGAGACCTCAAAGATCATCAAGTCTAACCTGTTACCACAGACCTCAAGACTAGACCATGGCACCAAGTGCCATGTCCAAACCTGCCTTGAACACCTCCAGGTACGGTGACTCCACCACCTCCCTGGGCAGCCCATTCCAGTAGGGAAAGACTCTCTCAGTGAAGAACTTTCTCCTCACCTTGAGCCTAAACCTCCCCTGGCACAGCTTGAGACTGTGTCCTCTTGTTCTGGTGCTGGTTGCCTGAGAGTAGAAAGCAACCTCCTCCTGGCCACAACCACCCTTCGGGTAGTTGTAGANCCTTCTTGTGACAAAAAAAAAATCTGTTATCACAGGTCGGAGTACATAAATTGAAATGCCTTTGCATCAGAGTATCCCAGCAGGGATAGGGAGGTGATTGTCCAGCTGTACTCAGCTCTGGTGAGGCCACACCTCGAGTATTGTGTTCAGTTTTGGGAACCTTATTACAAGAGAGATGTGGAGGTGCTGGAGCAAGTGCAGAGAAGGGCAACAAAGCTGTGGAGGGCCTGGAGAATAAATCTTATGAAGGAGCTGAGGCTGTTTAGTTTGAAAAAGAGGAGGCTAAGGGGAGACTTCATTGCTGTCTACAGCTACCTGAAAGGACATTGTGGAGAGTCTGCTGCTGGTCTCTTCTCACAGGTAATTAGTGATAGAACAAGAGGGAATGGTCTCAAGCTGTGACTGGGTAGGTTCAGACTGGACAGTAGGAAACATTTTTTCCCCGCAAGAGTGGTCAGGCACTGGAATGGGCTGCCCTTTGGGGTGGTTGAGTCACCAACTCTGGAAGTGTTTAAAAGTCTTTTGCATGTGGTGCTTGGGGCTATGGTTTGGAGTTCACCTTGTAGGGATATCGGTTGGACTTGGTGATCCTGGGGGTCTTTTCCAACCAGAATGTTTCTGTGATTCTGTGAAATGCTAAATAGCAGGTGACTGGCTGGTGTCAGCTGTCCTCATCTGACACACAGTGAAAGTCCCATGTTGTGTTTTCTCTGCAGAACCTGTTGGGCTATTTCCACAGCGGCTCTGAGAGCTTTAGTGGAGATGCCTGTGAAGTGAAGGTGGCAGCTCCCTCCCTCTCGCCAAGCGCTGAAGCCGAATACTGGAGAATCAGAGCCATGGCACAACAGGTACTGGCCAATGTTTAGGGGAAGTCAGACAACCTTCTAAACTTGGGGCTTTTCTTTATGAAAGTACATCTTTATCACCACCTTCCTCACAAACCCTACAGGTGAAGAATTCCTCATCACTACACTAACATTTATTTGTCTAACAGTAGTATTAAGGAAAAAATAAGTAAAAAACAATAGAAAAAGCCCTTAAAACTCTTCCTCTGTAAGTAGGAACTAAGAATCCCTATAGTGAGGGAAGATGCATAGATACCTGAGGATGAGTGATGCCTGTTGTGTAATGTAGGTTTGGAAAATAACGACCCTAGTATACATTAGTGAAAATATTCCTGATAGAGAAAGGGATATTTTAATGACAACATGAATCTTTATCTAGAATGACTTACATAGTTCTGATTGTTCTGTTAAAGAATGATGAATTCTTAGGAGAAAAAAAACACACTCAAACAGAGACCGTGGTATGAAACTGGGAAACCAAGGTTTGTTTAATCTAGCGCAGCAGAGTTTGAAAAGGAATGCAATTCTTTTTCTCTATGAATACCTGGGTATAGAGTGAAGAGAAAAATGTTACTGAGAACTAGAGGATAATGCTAATATTTAACAAACTGTTTCAAATTCACCACTAACTCCTACTAATCATCAGGGCAAGCTTAGGGACAACCTTCAGAAGGTCTTTTTGACTACAATGGAGGTTGTTCATTTTATGAAAGAAGCTATGTGACGGTTTGGGAGTTCCCTGCCCCCCCACACTTTAAAGTGACCCAGACTAATACTCAGCCGGCTGGAAGTTAAGAGATGAAGCTCTATTTACAGCTCAGCACAATATACAAGCAAATATATACAGTATATACAGGAATATTTACAGAAATATACAAGTTTAAGGTAATACAGACACACAACACTCCTCCCAGAAATCAGAGACCCCAGGAGGGGCTCCCAACCACCCTTCCACCTTCTCCCCACTCCCACACCTTACCCCAAGGTTTGGCTTACGCACAAGGAGGATCGGCTGGGGAGGATTAGAAGAAAAGTGGTTAGTGGAGTTATTCAACAGCCAGAGCTGCTAGCCCAAGAAGCCGTGCCCGAGAAGCTGCTAGCCCGAGACCCAAGCAGCAAGCAAGTCCCTCGTGACCCAGACTGCCAGCTCGAGAGACTCTTATCTTCTTTGTTATGATTTCCTTATACCTAAACATCGCAGCAAGCCTCTGAGTGAAGTAGACATCACCATTGTTTTCCTTCACAGCCTACAGTACAATTTTCTCTATTAAAAATATTCCAATTAGCTCAAACCAGCACAAGCTATATGGTAACAAGTTCCTTGAAATACAGCAGACTGAACTTAATGACTTGCAGAGTACTATAAAACTGTAAATACTGTATGGCAGTTTCAGCATAGGAAATCAGCTGGATTAAAACAGCCAACAGATGCTTGGTGAAAATTTCTGACTTGATGCTGCTTGAAAATCTGAGGAACAGACTGGGATTTGTGGTCACAAATAATGTGGCAGTGGCAGACTTTGAATAGAAAACATGTTTTAAACTAAGTTTTAAAGATACAGAACTGAAGAAAGCAGGAAATGTGGCATTTATACTTTTCTTGTAGAAAACCTGGCACTCCCTAAGTCCTGCTCAGTGGAGATTTGACACAACTACTAAGCTACAAAACAAAGCTGCAGCAACTGAGAGTTGTTTTCGTGTTTCCCGCCCAAAGAATTGCAAGTCAGGTGTCTTGTATTCATGGCTGAAAATAATCTTTCCAACAACCAGCCTTCCTAGGTTCAACAGGCCAACTATGCAAACAGATCCTTGTCCATTGCACACATATGTTCTGATAGTAGTAGAGAGGCAGCAGAAGCTTGTTTTGGTGTTTGGTGTTGTGCCTTATATGAGTTGCAGATGGCACCAAGCTGTGTGGCACAGTCGACTTGCCAGAGGGCAGGGATGCCATCCAAAGGGACCTGGACAGGCTGGAGAGGTGTGCCCAGGCCAACCTCATGAAATTCAACAAGGCCAAGTGTAAGGTCCCAGCACAGGAAGGACATGGAACTGTTGGAGCGGGTCCGCAGAAGGGCCACAAAGATGATCAGAGGGCTGGAGCAGCTCTGCTATGAGGACAGGCTGAGAGAGTTGGGGCTCTGCAGCCTGGAGAAGAGAAGCCTTCCAGTATCTGAAGGGGGCCTACAGGAAGGCTGGGGAGGGGCTATTTACAAGGTCTTGCAATGACAGGACAAGGGGCAATGGGTTTAAACTGGCAGAGGGCAGATTTAGACTGGATGTTAGGAGGAAGTTCTTTCCAGTGAGGGTGGTGAGGCACTGGAACTGGTTGCCCAGGGACCTTGAGGATGCTCCCTTCCTGGAGGTGTTCAAGGCCAGGACGAGGCCTTGAGTGACCTGTACTAGTGGGAGGTGTCCCTGCCTATGGCAGAGGGTTGGAACTAGATGATCGTTGAGATCCCTTCCAACCTTACCATTCTATGATTCTATAAGTTCTAAAAGAGATGTCTGTCCTTTGCCTTGTGCTCTGCTGTGCATCTGGAGGTAGCCCATGGCTCTGAAGCTGTTTGAGCAAAGCAGTATGCTTCTTGGAAGGTCTGTCCAGGGGCATACCTTGCATTCGCTTCATCACTGTAAAATACATCACCTTAATAGGTCTTTCACAGTGCAGGAACTCCTACTCTTGGCCTCCCCAAGGACCCAGTGCAAGCACTAAACTAATTGTTTTATGTAACTCATTTTCTAGGTCTTCATGCTGGAGACTCAGTGTTCCCCAAAGACTCCTAGCAACAAGGAAGGGTTTGAACATGCTCAGTCATGTGTGCTCATCATTGACCTGCCACCAGATAAGAAACCAAATGGGCATACCCAGAGAAGGTAAATACTGTGTCGTTAAAAGCAAGACAAAAACATTGTCAGGCTGGTAGAGATGTGAACAGGGCCTGGCAAACCATGCCTCTTCATAGGTCTCCTCCCAAAGTATGAAATACAGTGATCAAATAGAAATTAGGTTTTGTGATGCAGGGATCAGTAGGTTGCTACTGTCTGCTCTCCATACACTGCTGAGCAGGCATGTGTAAGAGCTGTTACCAGTATAGACAAGCCTGTGCCAAGGCTTATGGTACGGCCCTTAGAAAGCTAAATAAGGAAGAATCTTCTATCAGAATGCAAAATTGGTAGGTTACAACAAATGCCCGAAGGGTACATAACATCACAGAAAGCCTTCAAGTAGAGGAAATGCAGATTAAATTAGAAAATAATTCTCACAGGAAATACTAGGGAAACCTTCACATAGGAAACCTTGAGACTCCTTAGAGTTAAAAATACCAGTTTGGAGAAAGCTTGGGAACTGCTGTTTTGTTTGTAATGATACCTAACAAATTAAATGATGTCTGCTTCACTAATGGTCTTTTAAACTCAATATTACTGGATTAAGAAAGTTAAAAGAAAAAAAAAATTAATGTTTAAATTGGAGCAGTATAAATTGAAGAGGCCACATCCAAAGCTACAAAACTGTCAACATACTGATCTAGGAAATGTCTTTACTTGGCACTTTGGTTTTGGGGAAGGCCTTCCATTTGTTACCACTGCAGAAACTCGTGCATTTGCATGACAATCTAATCCTGTCAAAGGATATTTCATTTTGCTTGCACTCAGTGATGCTGTAACATCAGTAGGGCCAGTAAGTATAACTGTGCATTCAGGGTTTGTGTTTGCATTGCAAAGTCTGCCATATAGGGCATGAAATTGTCTTTTACTAGATACCAAACCTGCTTCAAGCATTCTCATTTAGAACTAAACTATTTCTTTCAAGAAGAAACCAGAATGTGATGATCTTTCTTTGGATGGACAGGAAGAAAGACAATGCCAGAAGCCTATTCTTACACAGCTGTAGAGAGGTTTCCCCCAAGAGCAGGTGCTCTGTTGCCTTCAGAGAACAGGGCCTTGCACAGAGCCAAAGAAAGGTTGAGATCACTGTCTAAACCTGTCCTTTGTGGTGGGGAAACGTCTGCTTTATCCAAAATTTTGCAGACCATTCTTGTTATAAGTAGTACAAAGCAAAAGCCTGGAGTACTCCCCTCTCATAGCACGCAGACCATGCAGTCTGACAGTCTAAAGATTGCCTGAGTCTTGTTCGTCTTTCAACAAACAACTAAAGCTTGCACAACACAAACTCTGAATGCTCTCACACTGCACTTTGTCTAAACAACTGCAAAAAGTGTGTGTGCCAATAGGCAAATGTCACCCCAGCAATGCTCATTTTTCACAAAAATGGGGCTCAAAAGTCAACTCTGCCACTGTTTTGCACATTATTTGCTACAACAGTGCAGCAATATGCCAGTCTTGCATGCAACTAATTGTGGGCTTTCAAAAGTTTTCCTTTAAACTTAGTGGGGTTTCTCTTCTCCCTTTTTGCTTTTGTTTCCTTAATGCTGCATCGTTTCACAGGAAGCTGGGGTAAGGGAGCTTTTCTTCTTCCTAAAACAAAGTAATAATATATTTCAATTTGAAACTTTGGGCAGAATAAGAAAACATTATTATCCTTCACCAGCTTTGGCATTGTGTAGTTCTGTACTAGTTCCTTTTGCAGTTGAACTGTATTTTAAACTGCTCTTGTAAATTGCCTTTTTGGCTATTACAAGGAAGGCAGATCTTCATTCTGATCCTGCTTTTGGAATAGCATTACTTTCTTGGAATCAGTGCAATCACTCATATAACTTTATACATGCTCTTAAGAGCTTTTCTGAGTCAGAGCCTCTAATGAATTTTACAGCAGAAAACTGCTTCCCCATAAAAAAACTCCAGTGTGTATTAATCACCAGGATTTTAGCACTGTCAGGTAACAAGACTACTAAATTTTACTGCTGTATCAACACTGACAGCTGTGTCACAGTAAGGCAACTGGCATGGGTAAATTAACTCAAGAAGCAGAGCTTTGTCTGAGGTTTTTTAAATGTGGCATTCTCAAAACTAAGTTTTATATGATTTCTCAGGCAAAAAATCAGACTTTTTATTTGGGAATTTTGAAGACACTTGTGAAAGTTTAATGAAAGTAGAATAGTTTTTTCAACCAAAAGAAAATGAAAGACCTGCAATGGAATATCTCATGGTACATGAAGATTTCAGTACTGCAAAGTGAGAAGTCTGTTCCTTGCTTGGTAGCAGTGCTAATTAAAATGTAACCCATTTTAAACAAGCAGTGCTATGTGTAGTAGAGTTCCATTGAAGACATCACTTTGGAGACTTTTTAAACAAATGCCTTAAAATAAGTTTCAGAGTTTGTAATTTAAGATCTGTGAAATTTGACAATCCTTGTCCCCATTTTCTTCCTAGCCTGTCTTATCTGTAAGCCTCTCTGTTATTTACTGTTGAATGACTTGAAAACTGTGATTGGAGGAACTTGCCATTCCTGGGCTTCCTGTGCAAATCAAAAATCAGTGAGATCTAGAAGAACTCACAGCACCTCTAACAGTAGCAGAGCTAAGAATCATTTAATATTCTGTGTGAGAAACAGGGTTAGGAATAGGTATTTCCTTGTGCTTTCAGCGTTCATTCGAAGTCTTAAGCGCAAACACCAAAAGGTGCCTTCAGCAAGACTTCAGCTTCTTTGCATGCTCCATTGCACTGCTGTTTATAGATGGTTTTGTATCAGCTGGTTAATTGGCTCCTTCTGGTTTATTTTAAAGAAGTGTTCTTGGCATTAGTGGAAATGGAAACCCAGTAGTAAACTAGTTGTGGCCTTAATTAGTCATGACAAAGTTAAGGTTATTAAGCCAGGGAAGGAATTGCAAGGATATTTCAACTTAGCCAAAGTCCAGCAGCAAAAATAGAAAATGTAGTCAGGGACCAAGGGCAGAAAAATTGTCCATCTTGTGTTGCCAAATGCCCTAGCTATAGCAGGCTGTGGTATTGAAAGTACTTGCAGTACTTGGGTGACAGAACACTGGAACAGGCTGCCCAGGGGGGTTGGGGAGTCTCCCTCTCTGGAGATATTCAGAACCTGCCTGGATTCATTCCTGTGTGATCTGGTCTAGGTGATCCTGCTCTGGCAGGGGGGTTGGACTGGATGATCTTTTGAGGTCACTTCAAGCCCCTGACATACTGTGATTCTGTCATGAAATTGAAACTCAGAATATTTAATCCCTCAGTGTTAGACTTCCTTGGAGAAAAGGACAAAAATTACAACAGAGCCTTGTTTTAATGCCGCCTCTGCACAAGTGTCATTAGTGTGCTTACTGTGGCCAGTTACTTTTCTTAACCAATGTGCCTTGTTTTCTAGGGAGGTAGTTGGGAGAGCAGCTGAAAGATGATTCTAGAAACTTTCTCTTCCTCCACTATTTTGTAACAAGGCTTTAAAATTTTGGCCTTTCGTTTGCATCTTTCATGTTAGATTCTAAATTATGAAGTATTTCTGCTCTTCTACTAAAAAGCACAGTGCATTGTTTTCATTTTATCTCGTGTTTTTCTTTCTGTGCTTGGTTTACCAAGTATTCCTTTCAGGACAATAGTGGTGAGCTTGCTGTCCCACCAAGTACTTCTTCAGAATTTATATGACATCTTACTGGAAGAATTTGTGAAAGGCCCTTCTAACTTTGAGGAGAAAATGGCAATACAAGTACCAGAAAATAAGTTGGCTGGTTTTCTCAGGTACATCTCCATGCAAAACCTGGCTGTTATCTTTGATTTACTGCTGGACTCATACAGAACAGCCAGAGAGTTTGACACCAGACCCGGCCTGAAGTGTTTGCTGAAAAAGGTTTCTGGCATTAGTGGAGCTGCCAACCTGTATCGCCAGTCGGCAATGAGCTTTAACATCTACTTCCACGCTTTGATCTGTGCAATCCTGACAAATCAGGAGAGCATCACTGCAGAGCAAGTGAAAAAGATCCTCTTTGAAGATGATGAGAGAAGCACAGATTCGTCACAGCAGTGTTCTTCAGAAGATGAAGACATTTTTGAGGAAACTGCCCAGGTCAGTCCCCCACGAGGGAAGGAGAAGAGACAGTGGAGGGCTCGGATACCATCTCTGAGTGTGCAGCCTATCAGCAATGCGGACTGGGGATGGCTGATCAAGCGGCTCCATAAGCTCTGCATGGAACTGTGCAACAACTATATCCAGATGCATCTGGACCTGGAGAATAATGTGGAGGAAGCTCCAGTGTTCAAAGGTGACTCTTTCTTCATTTTACCATCCTTTCACTCAGAAACCTCCACCCCATCAACTGGAGGGCAATCTGGGAAGGACACCCCATCAGAAGATGACCGGAGTCAAATCAGGGACCAGCTGGGAGACTGTCTGACACCTCGAGGAGGGAGCGGGGAAATGTTGCTGCTACCCCCTCCCTTAAGTCCTAAACCAGAGAAAAAAGAGCAAACCAGGAAAAAAGAATGGTGGGAGAGTGCTGGCAACAAGATCTACACTATAGCCACTGACAAAACTATCTCCAAGCTCATGGCAGAATACAAGAAAAGAAAGCAGCAACAGGCAATGTCATCCTTTACCAAAGAGGTCAAAGTGGAAAAGAAAGGGGAGTTCATGGGTTCAAGAGGGTCTGATTCACCCATACTCCAGCGGCCACAACATCTTATAGATCAAGGTCAAATGAGGCATTCATTCAGTGCTGGTCCTGAGATCCTGAGACAAGAGAAGAGACCACGCTCAGGATCCACAGTCAGCTCCCTGAATATATCTGTTAGGGATGCTGAGGCCCAGATACAGGTAGGAACGCTAACAATATGTTAGTTAAAAAGATACCTATAAATATGTTTTCCTATTGTGTTTAGTAAAATTATTATAATCTCTTCATTTAATAACATAAAGAGGTCACTCTCATGAGGACTGAACATCTCAGCATCTAGCACCAATAAAGACCTGCCTGCCCTATCAAAAAGAAAAACATCAAAAAATCAGTCTTCAGGCAAGTGTTATCAGACATACACTAGCTGAGCTTTCAAGGGTATTTCTGTGACTGAGACCAAAGCTGTGCTTAGTCCTAGGAACTAACAACTTACAGTGAGCTTATTGCTCACTAAGAATAAGGGCTCTAGCCCACTTAAGGCTTTTTCAAAATGTCATGCTGCTTGTCACAATGCTTTTGTTCTTAAGGGTTTCTTCATTAATTCCACAACAGAAATAGTGAGCTCTTTTGCATAACAGAAACTTGCTGCTTGCATGTCCAAGTGAATAAATGCATGAAAGCATCAGCCTTGAAAGTGTTTGCTATGGGATAAAAGGTGATGAAGGGTGAGCACTGGTACCTGCAACACACAGTCAAACAATGACTTGCAGTACTGAATGTGACTTAGGAAGGTGCAGTGAGCATGGATGTGTTGGTGTTGCTCAGTTCTCTTCTTGAGGCTATGACCACCAGATGCCTTGTTTTCTGCCTCAAGCAATGGGCTCATCTACTTAGGAAAATCTTCTGAAGAGTTATTGTTTTTTTTATCCAATTTGTTTATAGGCATGGACCAACATGGTGCTGACAGTCCTCAACCAGATTCAGGCCCTGCCAGACCAGACTTTTGCAGCCCTGCAGCCAGCAGTGTTCCCTTGTATCAGCCAGCTGACTTGCCACGTGACAGACATCCGTGTGCGCCAGGCAGTACGGGAATGGCTGGGAAGAGTAGGACGTGTTTATGATATCATCATGTAAACCCAGCTGTGGGCTGTTGCAAAGGGGACAAGACATCCAAGGTATACAGCTAAGAAGTATTTGGGTTCATTAATTGCCTGTTTGTTGGTGATAAATTAAGAAACAGTGAGCTTGTCAGTGTATATCATCTATCCACTTGAGACTGTGTCCCCCTCACTCACACTAGCAAAGGAGGCAAGGCATAAGCATGTCCAGAGGAGTCTGGAACAGCCCCAGGCACTGCCAGTGTATCAGGCTAGTACCTAAAGTGACACATTTCAGTAGCCTTCATTTCATTTCATATTTGCAGCAGTGAGAGCCACACTAAACTGCAGCAGCACCTCCACACGTGCAATTAGCTGCGAGTGCAACTGTCATCTGGAAGCCAAACCAGGCCAGCAAGCCTATGTAACTTTTCTGAAAGAAAAGAGTCAGGGGAAAGGTGGGGATATAGGACAAATAAAAATATGACACTTGTTTAGAATAACATCTTTCTTCTTCTGAGATGAGCATGAAAGAGGAAAGCTAATAAGTTAATGGCAGTAACTGTACGCCTCGCTCACTAGGGAAACTGGAAATTTATTTTTAGGTCTGGTCACATCTTGGGTAGCTATTAAGTGACTATTAAAGGATCCTAGGTCTAAAACTGGTGAACCAGGTACAGAGGAGTCATTCTTTCACTGCTCATGTGGAGTATGGCTTGAAGAGAAATAGCACTGTCAGGCTGCCCTCTTTACAATGCTACTCTGGCTGCCTCTTCAGCTATACCAACAGCTGATCATTTTCATTTGTCTAATTCCCCACTGAGGGCAACAAGGAAGCTTGTTCTGCTGTTTCCTGTGAAGTTGTGGGGAAGGCACACCACATGTGCCAATATCCAGCATTCAACTAAACAGTAGAGGTACATGTTCCAGTTTAAGCAACACTGCAAAGTTAGCTTATGCTTCTACTGGAAATTTGTTTGCTTATACAGAGCTGCTGTAGCCAGGAACATCTTTATCACCTGTGGTAAACCTAGCCTATCACTCCACACTCAGCTGAAGTAAGATGGAAAATAGTCTGGAAGGCATCCTTCCTCTTTATCCTCTGTTTCTTGTCTGCTGCTGTAAACAGGAGGCAGATCCTCGTGGAGGCACCTTCTGCTGTGTGCAGCACTCACAGGGACTACTGCAAGTTGCTGATACTAGAGAGGAGGAGAATGGAATAGATTGACTATTGTGTTATCAAATACATATGCAGTGCTCCTCACACTAGATACAGCAGATGGTTACCTTGCTGCACCGGTTGGGTCACAGCCCTGGGACTTCCCTTCTTGGACTCCCATACTAAATTGTTGATTAGAAGTTGAAACAGTTTGTTGAAAATAAGTTCCTTTTAATCCTGGGTGACCCCTTAATGTATTCTCCCAAGGCTTTTACAATGTGCACACCAACTAAATATACAGCTTCAGCCTCTGCTCCAAAGCATCCTCAAAACAGCATCTCTGTATCACAACTAACTGCTTCTAGCATCTTAAACCGAGAAAAAGAGGGAACCAAGAGGTTGCACTGAACAGCCATCACCCAAACAGATGTGTTTACGAAGAGTCTACCACCATCTTCCTGCCTTTTCCCTCCTTCCTTCCTTTTGCACCCACAAACCAGACACCAACACCTACCCAAAGTGAGGATTTATTGTAACAAAAATTACTCAGCACCTTCCATCTCAAACTACAAATTCAGATATCAGTCAGGAATCTACCACTTTAACCTTAAGGAATATTCTTTCTAGAAAGATAAATGTTTATGCACTTACTCATAAAGGAGAAACCTCCCACTCAAAGGTACCCAAAACATACACTCACCAAAGGAGGAGAAGACGACTCACTCAATCTGCAGGAGTATCCTTAGATGATGTCTCATTCTGAGGGGAGAGGATCCGACTAAGGCTGCTTGCATTGAGGGTAAGCAACTCAAAATGTCTCTTTTGGGACTCCATTTATACCTGAGTTGAGAGTGCATCGTGGTCAGTTCTAATTAGTTGGAGCGCTGAGCCCACACACACAACCATACAAAAGCAGTGTAAGAACCTGGGCATGGAGGATCTGATTAACATCTGAGAGACACCAAGCTGATCTTTGTCAGCCTCTAGCAAGCCTTAGCTCTTTGTCAAATGTCTACCAGGCTGTTGTGTTTCTGTAAGGTTGGTTGTATCTGCCACCACTCCATTGTCCACTTCCCACCTGCTAGACTTGTGCAGGGAATATTTGGTCCCTAACTTTCTATAGTGGCAGTCACACAGTTTCCTTTTCTTTCAAAGCTAACCTTTGCTAAATTGTTTAAAGGGCATAAAAATTGCAATAAAACAACTCTTTCTTACTATCTATATTGACTTTAACAATTTTACCAATTGTCAGTTTTCTCCCAACAGTTTTATAGTTTGCTGACAGAGGAGATTAGCCCTTGTGTGACGGTTTGGGAGTTCCCCGCCCCCCCACACTTTGAAATGACCCAGACTAGATCTCAGCCGGACTGGAAGTTAAGAGATGAAGCTCTATTTACAGCTCAGCACAATATACAAGCAAATATATACAATATATACAAGAATATTTACAGAAATATACAAGTTTAAGGTAATACAGACACACAACTCCCCTCCCAGAAATCAGAGACCCCAGGAGGGGCTCCCAACCACCCTTCCACCTTCTCCCCACTCCCACACCTTACCCCAAGGTTTGGCTTATGCGCAAGGAGGATCGGCTGGGGAGGATTAGAAGAAAAGTGGTTAGTGGAGTTATTCAACAGAGAGGAGAAGCCAGAGCTGCTAGCCCAAGACCCAAGCAGCAAGCCAGCCAGTAAGCAAGTAAGTCCCTTGTGACCCAGACTGCCAGCTCGAGAGACTCTTATCTTCTTTGTTTTGGTTTTCTTATACCTAAACATCGCAGCAAGCCTCTGAGTGAAGTAGACATCACCATGGTTTTACCTTCACAGCCTACAGTATAATTTTCTCTATTAAAAAATATTCCAATTAGCTCAAACCAGCACACCTTGGTATATGAGAGAGTAGCAGCATGGTTCAGTTTCTGTTCCCATGTCTTTCTTTCTTATATCTATAGGTAAAGAATGGCTATAATTTTTTAAGTTTTTATTGGGCACCTATGCAGAACTGGGGTTTAAGCAGTATATTGATTAGGCAACAATAGATATCAGAATAGTAAAATGTATGAGAAGCACCTACCTGTTGTTTTCCATTATACATGCATTGAATGGATGCAGATCATTTCTGTACTAATCTAAACCAAATTCCCAAATTATGTTGAAGAAGTAAGATTGATAGCAGTACCAATGGCATCACTCAGGACTCCAAAAGCGTCTAGGAAATGATGTGGTTATGTGTTGTGTTCTTTGAAACAGCAAGGAGTGACAGTACCATCCTCACTCTGCCTTCAAGCACATGAAGGCAGCACAGCCCAGCATTATGTGATTAGCTACCTTTACCCAAAATGGTTAATTCCAACTGCTTACAGTACAAATGCCATAGTGGAAAGGAGGAATAAATTTGCTGTACTGCTGCTGCCCTGCTTTATTGCCCTCCAAATTATGCACCAAGTGCCCACTGTCATCCTCAGTGTCTCTGCTCATTAACACTCCTCCATAAAAAATTATGAGTAAATTCCAGTAATTCCGGAAACTTAATTTAAAACCTTGGAAGCAGGAAGCTTTACCTAAGCAAAGTTTAGCACGTGCTGCCCTTTCCTTTTCCTTGTATGGTAAGCAGGTGAGGCCAGCAGCCCACAGCCATTTCAGGAACCTTTAATCTGAGATGCAGGAGCTTTTCTGGTGCGTCTTCAAAATATCAATACATTTTTAAATGGAGTTAATTCGTCAGATCCTTATTTTGCTAGCCATAGACATCAGCAAAGCCAAAAGGACTGCAAGACTAAACACATGAAGTAACCATTTCATAGACCTGCAGAGTCTGTTCCATGCATCTTTGGGGGCTTAGGATGCCAGTGTGCTACCTTCAGGCCTCACAAAGCAAGCTTGTACCCAAACGGGGCAGTCTGCCAGAACAAAGGGGTGCTGGCACCAGCTTAGCCGAAGCTTCAGAAGGAGACTCTCCAACTCTGAACACTCCATCCCTGTCCAGCTGTACCATGCTACAGCAGCTTTGCTGCTTTCCTCTTGTGGGTGGGGATGTTCCTCAGTTAGTAGCACAAAGGGTAGCCCCTCTTTCCAAGTGTAAGTCCTTCTCACATATTCCAGTCCAATCCTTCCTTAGCCCCAGTATTGAAAGCATGAGCTAAGTTCAGTATTTGACGTTGAATCAGAATATTGGAGCTTTGAAAAACCAGAGTCTTGTGTATTACAACCTGAGCTTACTTTTTCTGTTTGCTCTGGTTAATGACCACATTCTTCTCTTATACTTAGTTTTTTTTTGTCATATAAATGTCTCTAGGAATTGGGTTTGATTGTTATTAAACTGGCCAGTTAGGGGGTTTTTTGTTTGTTTGTTTGTTTTTTAATGGCCACTAATTTTATTTAACTGAATTACTTCAAAGGAAAAAAAGAAAAAAAAAAATTGTGGTGGTTTACCATCCTTCTCAGGTACCAGTTCTGAATCTCTGCTGCCTCTGCCTAGTTCACACCACCCTCCTCAGAGCCACCAGAGCAATCAGAGGCAACAACAGAATCTTTTAAAATACTGTAGGGAGCACTAATAAAGCTGCTGTTAGCCAGTGTCATCTACCTTTACACCCACAGAATAGCTCATCACCATGCACATACTTATAGCTGGGGAAAAAACCCAGAATGCTCATCAAGAAAGTGCTACTCTTCTTGTATAGCAGGAGCAGTGCTTGACCCTAGTTGATAAGTTCTCAGGCCATTGCATGCTTGCACTCATAGCAGCATAAATGCTCAGTACAGAATTAAGAGACTGCCATCCTCTATACTCCTCCTGCTAGAAGATTCCACAAGAACCAGCACATATTCCTGTGCATCCCAGTGCCCCAAAGCTAGAACCTTTGCTTTGCCTCAGATGCAGTTTTAACCTGTAGAAGGCAGCTCAGAGCAAGCCAAAGTAGTTTAGTTCTACCTTACTCATCTGTGCAGAAGTTAATTCAGACACTGAGTGTGTAGGTTTGCTATTTTCACCTTCAGCAATCCATTCTGGTGATGCTGTTAGTCAGTGAAAATTTTAATTGACAAAAAAGTGAAGTGCTTCCTTTCCTCACCCTCGCTTTTGTATGGGTGTGCTAAGGTTATGCTTAAGCCAAGTATTTACTCATGACTTTGGTTATTCCTGGGAAGATCTCTGAATGTGCAGTGCTAATCATGGTATGTGACATGAAGCAGGGATCTTTCCAATTTCAGATCATTCCACAGTTGTTTGGACAAATAATACACTACCATAATTTAAAAAAATCAAACCCAAGTTTATCTTCTCCTGTTATAAAAGGACCAAGTTACCACAGCACACAAGCACAAATGCTGGGGTTTATGCAATGTAGATAACAGCATCTGGCAGCTAAGATCCCTCTTCACTGAATCTCTCTATTTCGAGAAGAGCTTCTGTAGGGATACAGCCTATGGGTCTCTTAGCAACCCTCACCAGCAGCCTGCCTGGGATCATGGGAAGTTGCACAGCTGCAATGAAGAATTTGTAGTTCCTCTTTCTGTTGTTTCCATGAGTTCCCCTCAGAACATATACTTTGCATGTGATGCAAAGTGTATGAAGTCATACTAGACTAACGGCTTTGGCCAAATGTGGAGTGCTGGCTATTTAAAAAAAAAGAAAAAAAGCAGAGGCCATAAGTGCACACACATCACATCCTGAATTAATGCAATAATGAGCTTGCTTGTGGGACCAGATCCCTCAAATTACTTCTGGCAGATTTGCAAGTTGATGTTTTCAGAGTCTCCACTGCCTCATTGGATCAGGCAACTAAGGTTATGGAGGGCATTTGTTGTTAAGAAACATGGCAACAGGATCTATTTCAATCCTTTTACCCACTTTTCAGAAAGATAGTGAAGTTTGGTCCTTCCATAAATACTTCAATACCATAGAGCACCGAGATGCTATTCCCTACATACATTTGGTTCAGCTGGGCTGTGGTGAAGTGCCATGCTTCCACAAGAAGCAAGCTGAAAGGTCTTAGCTAGCAGAGAGACAAGAGTTGCACAGGTTTAAGCAAGGGACATGTATCAACTCCACAAGGAGGCTGTGGCTCCTTAGCCACTCACTCTGCAGAGGAAAGCAGTATTCAATACCAGAGGGAGAACAGCCAGGAGGGGCAGAGGCTGGTGGTGACAGAGCCCTGTACTGCACACTGTTTGCTGGAGCAAATGAGAGCAGGAGATTGAAAAGTGTGCAATGACAGCAGTGAGCACCTTCCTTCAGTTCCCACACACACACTTTCTCCTCTCACACACAATCTCCCCACATTACTTTTTGTTATCATTTGTGAGACTGCAAACATCCTTCCACAGACTACAAAGATGATTAAGGGGCTGAAGCACTGCCCTGTGAGGAGAGGCTGAGGGACCTGGAGCTTTTTGGTAAAGAGAAGACTCAAAGGAGATCTAATAAATGGTTATAAATATTTGAGGGCTGGGTGTCAAGAGGGAGGGGACAGGCTCTTCTCAGCTGAACCCTGTGATAAGACAAGGGGCAATGGATGTAAACTACAGCACAGGAAGTTCTACCTCAACACAAGGAAGAACTTCTTTAAGGGTCACAGAGCACTGGAACAGGCTCCCCAGAGAGTTTGTGAAGTCTCCTTCTCTGGAGACTTTCAAGACCCACCTGGATGTGTTCCTGTGCAACCTGCTCTAGATTGTATGGTCCTGCTCTGGCAGGGGGCTTGGGCTCCATCTCTGGAGGTCCCTTCCAACCCCTAACATCCTGCAGTCCTATGATCCTGTGACCCTTCGGCCAGAACTGAAAATTGGAAGCAAGCCAAAGGGAGTGGACACTTCGTTTTGCCAAAGATCTAAGCCTCTCCTGTTTGAAAAGTTTAAAAAAGCAAGGTTTTTATGCTGGTGAGGATGGCTGCCACAGGAAGCATTTCACCACAGAACATGATTTCCAGGACTTCATCTCTCTAGCTGTATTTTCAGGAGGAGCCACCAATACTTTTTAAGAGAGACTGTAAATCTCCTTGTCAAGCAAGTGCTTACACTAGGTTTACCTTCTACTAAACTCGTACCTAGCTGCAATTCCCTGGTCTTATCCATGTTTCCTCCCTCTGCCTTTCTGCTCTTCTTTAGAAAAATGCTTCCCCCCCTACCTGCCACGTCCTGTTGTGCTGCTAGCTTTGTTTGGTCCTTGGGTGTCCAGTGGTCAGGCAGTCGCTGTCAGCTGGCTTGCAAATTGTATTTTGTGTATATTTTATTCTGACTGAATTCTGAGACGGAAATATTTTAAAACAAATTATAAACTATTTATGTTGCTTGTGTTGTAGAATTAAAAAAAAAAAAAAAGGCAAATGCAAAATAAATTATGCTTTGGTTTTGTCTAAAGAAAGTTATTTTACAGTTACCGATGAAGCAAAGGAGCAGGAGTGACAAAGGGTCTGAAATGCTTGGCGTGTTCCAGCAGGGGCTGCAGTGTTCACACTTGATCTAGAGAACTTAGTTGCTTTGAACTGCTGAGTTTTTTGGTTTTTTTCAGGAGTTGAGATCTAAACACTTTGACAAACGAGCCCTACACCATTCCTAGGCAGAGTCTGTAGGATGAAGCTACCAAGGCAGCTAAAGGTGCAAGCAGACACTATGCAGAATTTTAAAGTATCTAAACAGGTGAAGCATTTTAATGGAGGGAGCAAGGAGGAAAATACTTTTGGCTTTGAGTTCATTATAGATGTAATTCAACAAACAAATGGGTTTAAACAGGTAGAGGGGAGATTTAGACTGGATGTTAGGAGGAAGTTCTTTACAGTGAGAGGGGTGAGACACTGGCACAGGTTGCCCAGGGAGGTTGTGGCTGCTCCCTCCCTGGAGGTGTTCAAGGCCAAGTTGGACAAGGCCTTGAGTAACCTGTACTAGTGGGAGGTGTCCCTGCCTATGGCAGGGGGCTTGGAACTAGATGATCCTTGAGGTCCCTTCCAGCCTTACCATTCTATGATTCTATGAAACAAGCAAACCATCAACCACGCCAAAAAAAAAGACACAAAACCACACACAAAGATGGCAGAAAAGTCACCTACTCACATAACTGTGAAAGCTGTCCTAAAATGTAACCTTAGACATTGAACCCTACAAAGTCACTACACACAGTAACCACACCTCCACACCTTACTGTCACTGAAATGCAGACTGTGCCTGTCCCACACCCCTGCATGAAAGCCACTGCATGCAAAGACCTCCAGGGGCAAGCAGCCATCGCAGGACAGGCTTCCTCAGAGTGCTAGTCCACAGCCACATTTTTGCTTTTAGGCTCTGTGTGTTGTGAAGTCTCCTTCTCTGGAGACTGTGATGTCAGAATGTGTTCCCAGTCTACAGGTGCATGCAAACAGCATGAGTGCTGTGAGGCTTCGTCCCTCTAAAAAGCTCAGCAAGAGCTCTCTCCTATTGGCCATATGCCTCTTTTGATTAAAATGGAATCAATGGTTGCTCCTGCTGGGGAAAAACCTATGCATTGAAATGTTTAATGAAAACAGTGAACACTTTCACAGCAGTCACGCACACTTCCACAAAATTTAGGTACAGAAGTCAAAAAGGTTGACCAGTATGCCTGTCAAGGGAATGTCTGTGTGGCTTCCTGAAAGCAGGAGTGTTTCAGCGACAAGACACAGCAGAGTAGTGTTACACAAGAGCCTCCTCTGTGTTAGATTAGCAGATAGCAACTAAACAAGGTTGTGATGCTTTAGTAATCCTGTGGCACTTCTGGTAAACCAAGAGTGTGTAAAATCCAATTCCATTCCAGGAAACCACCTTCTGCTGCTCCTTACATACTTGGATCCCATAAGAGAGATTGTTATTTCCTCCTCAACAGCATTCCACCATGTACACCATCAACTGGGTAACTACACAAGCGCTGTGCCACTGTTCCGCTCGCTCCTCACATGTACCAGTGCCCACTTGCCTGCTTGCTTACTGGTGGGGGGCAGGCCACCATAGCTTCTGTTGCCACCAGTGTGAGAGGAAGGGGTTCACACATACTGGAACTGGTGAACTTTCTTTGTAGCTAACTAGAAGATAGCTGGACTTCTTCCCTTTTGAGGAACCAAGTGCTAAGCACACTTTGCAAAGAAAATAGCAAATAGATGGCCCAAGCTGGACACCTTTTCAGTAGGGTGCTGAGAGATCAATCAGTGTCACCACTACCACTTTACAGATGGGACGAACTACTGAGCAAGTGAAAATTTTCTACTTGACCTCAAAAGAGTGTGAAGTATCAGCACCACATGCTTTTGCCTCTTGCTTATCCCAGGGCTATGGAACTGTGAGATAATTCATCGAGAAGGAAAAAAAAACCACCACCAAAAGCAAACAAACAACAAAAACACCTCCAACAAACACAAAAATCACCCACACCAGAGAACCCCACAATGACAACAAAAACTGACATAGACCAAAGACAGGGTATGGGAGTGATAATAGAAGGCAGGCTAGAGATACTAACTGATCCTCTCAGTACAAGACTTAAGAGAAGGGAACTGCACTTTGGATGTAGCAGCTAATGCACAGTAGGTTTCCACAGGAGACCCAGTGGCACATCTGTACACCCCTCACTGAGAAAGCACCACCACAGTAATAATGGAACAATATTTTCAGTGATCCTGTTGGAAGTCTACTCTCTCTCCAGGACAGATGTTTGTGGATCCATGTTTTGCAGATGGTGAAAATTCTTGGTCCACTTCAGTCTAACAAAAGTAGAAATAAGCAATAGAACCAGGCTTGGACTCTGTCTGCTCAGGCATATGAAACACAGGGTGATAGCCAATTTCTGAGCCTTTGGCAAAGCTGGCATCAGGATAAACCTCTTCACACAAGTTAATCACCACGAACAAACACAATCACAAACTCTAAATGGCTGATACAGTGTCCCAGAAGAGTGCTCATAGCATCCAGGTTTCAGCACAGGCCAGGTAGGGCCTGGTCTTATACTGAAGAATATCAAAAGACAGATGGAAAGAAAGAGAAGACAGATGAAAGAAAAGACAGTCAAAAGACGGGGGGGAGGAAAGGAGGGAGGGTGGGAGGGAGGAAGGATAAGGGGAAGGATGGGGGGAAGGNGAAAGGAAAGAAAGACAGAAACAATAAAAAAGCAAAGCACAAACAACGTAACACTACCACCCCAAAAACCTCAATAAAATCCAAAACAGCCATAAAATGCATTAGTCAGGCTATGTGCTCAGTTTTCTGATTCCCAGAAGAAACCTATACTAGTAAATCTGGTTGAATTTGTTGCTTTGGTTTGTTTTTCACAGGGGAATTGCACCTTTTTCTAATCTGCATTTACTGGGAGAACTGTATCCATAAAGTAGAGACAATACTTCTCATTGGCCAGCTCTGAGGAAATATGCCCAAGATGAATTGTTTGTTTGCTATGGTTAGCATGACCACTTCTGAGGAGGCCTCTCATCACCCTATTGACTTCCATAGCAGAGAAAAAAAAAGTCTCACTTCCCTGTGAGACATTTAGCAATTATTTACTATGGTTTCAGTTGTTACGAATCAGTCTACCAGCAATTTAATGTACTTCGGTTCAGGTTCTCCTTTGTGTCAGAGATTGTGGGGAGAGGAACAGACCGAAATAAGATGATATATTGGAATCTACCTCTGTAAGTATGTGCAGGAGGCCAGAAACAGGCAGATCTTAAAGTCTGGGAAACAAGAACATTAAAATGGTTAGTGAAGTTATTCAGCAGAAAGGAGAAGCCAGAGCTAGACTGCGCTAGACCCTGTGCCCCGTGACACAGACTGCCAGCTCGAGACACTCTCTTATCTTTTTGTTTTGGGTTCTTTTTTTCTAAACATCTCAGCAAGCCTATGAGTGAAGTAGACATCACCATTGTTTTTCCTTCACAGCCTATAGTATAATTTTCTCTATTAAAATATTCCAATTAGCTCAAACCAGCACAATACAATAAGCAAACAAAGTTTTTGAAATGTATTGCAGTGACTCCTGCAAGGAGAGAAGGGTGATGAGGCTCTTGGTTGGGTTGGAACACTTCCCTGCAAAAGCAATTCATCTTCCCTTGAGAAAACAGAAGAATCACTTTCAGGGTAGAGTTGCAATGGTGGCACCAAAAGTCCCAGCTGCAAGGATGCTCACCAGAGCAGATCATACATCTCTCTTGTACACATTACCTTTTCTTTTCAAAGGACACTAAATAATTGAATATCTCAATGCAGGCTCTTGCAACCAGACCCAAGCCCAAGAGAATACAGATTATTAGTTTGCAAAGTCAGCCATGGGGGGGAGGGGAAAGTAGTGAAGGTTGAAATCTACTTTGCTAACATCTTTTTTTCTTACAGCTTTTTAATCAAATCTCCTTTAGCATTTCAGGGAAACGAGTTCTAAGAAGTACAGAACAGAAATGCAGTGGTAACAGTGCTGTGGAATTTCAGGCAGAGTTGAAGTGAAGTAGGACAAGAAGGGTGAACATCAGGTATGATGTGGGGGATGATGATGACACAGGGTAAGCTGTGCTATCCTAGACAACAGCATAGACTTGCAGTGATTGCTGAAGAGAATCAAAGAATGTCAGGAGTTGGAAGGGACCTCAAAAGATCATCCAGTCCAACCCCCCCTGCCAGAGCAGGATCACCTACACCAGATCACACAGGAATGCATTCAGGCAGGTTTTGAATATCTCCAGAGAGGGAGACTCCACAACCCTCCTGGGCAGCCTGTTCCAGTGTTTTGTCACCCTCAGGGAAAAAAATCCTCCTCATGCATCCATAGAACTGCCTTTGCCTTCAACTTCACCCACTGCCCCTTGTCCTGTCATTGGATATCACCACGCAGAGCCTGGCTCCATCCTCTTGGCACTCACTCTTTACATCTTTATAAACGTTCATGAGCTCATCCCTCAGTCTCCTCCTCTCCAAGCTAAAGAGCCCCAGCTCTATCAGTCTCTCCTCATAGGAGAGATGTTGCCTTCCCTTCATCATCTCTATGGCTCTGCACNCCCCTTCTGGATGGCTCTGCACTGGACTCTCTCTGTCTTTCTTGAACTGGGAGGGCCAGAACTTGACACAGTACTCCAGGTGCAGCATCACTAGGGCAGAGTAGAGGGGCAGGAGAAGGAGAAAGAAGGGCCTGGGGCAGGGTTCAACAGCCAAACTACATCCTTTTTAATGTCTTTTCTAGAGCCTTAACCATCAAACCTTTGCAGAAGGAGTGATCAGCAATTGGAATGGGCTGTCCAGGGAGGTGGTGGAGTCCTCATCCCTGGAACTGTTTAAAAAGAGACTGGATGTGGCACTTGGTAACATGATTCAATTGATTAGATGGTGTTGGGTGATAGGTTGGACTTGATGATCTCAAAGGTCTTTTCCAACCTGATTGATTCTGTGATATTAAGGCAGGATGTCTGGACAAGCATCCCCTGCAAGGAGGCATCACCCTGCACATGGAAAAAAGGCAATGTCTGAAGCCAAATAAAGTTTAAAACAAACCTGAAGAGCAATAAATATCAAAACACAGTTGTCTTTAACCAATGTTGCCCCTACAGTCTGGGCTTATTATAACTGCTCACCCATGCAGGCCCCATTGCCTCACAGCAGCCACCTGCTTGCTCCTGCCATAACACACAAACTCACTTTACCTTGAGGGTGAGACTGTGCCTGGAAATGGGATGAAAGGATCCCCACCTTGCAGCAGGAGTTCTGTTTGCAGCCAGTACTGTTTGTACACCACTGCCTCAACACATCTAACTGCTCTTTAAAGAGTACATCCACCTAAAATCAGCCCAGAGCCAGGATTTCCCCACTATGCAACTCTCTCTGTTGAGCAGTGCTGGAGCTTCACGCAGGAACCACATCCTGCACACAGCAGCACCAATGCAGGCTGTGTAGGCTGAGTTGGAAGACACTACAGGACACCCTCTTCCCACCCACTATCCAGGAAGGGGTAGCTGCAGGGGGCATTTTCCCAGTATTCTCTCAGATGACACTCAAATCTCCTGGACCTAGGATGTGACAGACTGCACACCTGGAAGAACTAATTGGATCATTTGTTCAACCTCCCTAAGTGCCAGAGCAGAACTTTCTTTACATTTGGCTACTGGTTTGGCCCTTCTCCTTGCACAAGCCCCCACCTTAATATCACAGCCTCCCACAAGAGACATTATTGTGTAACTCCATACACCTCAACATCAGCACATCATTCTTGAGCTGCAGCTTAAGTTGGCTAGCTACAGCCTCACCTGTTAGTTACAAAGCTGTCCACACCAGATACTGATTCTCAGCAGCTCCACTGCCCAGGTATTTCTAACATGTAATTATCACAGAATCACAGAAGGTCAGGGGCTGGAAGGGACCTCAAAAGATCATCCAGTCCAACTCCCCTGCCAGAGCAGGATCACCCATACCAGATCACACAGGAACACATACAGGCAGGTCTAGAATATCTCCAGAGAGGGAGACTCCACAACCCTCCCTGGACAGTCCATTCCAGTGTTCCATCACACTCAGAGGGAAAATACTCTCAGGTTTCCGTGGAACATCCTGTGCCTCAACTTCCACCCACTGCCCCTTGTCCTGTCATTGGGCATCACCCAGCAGAGCCTGGCTCCATCCTCCTGGCACTCAACTTCTATGTAATTGTAAACATTGGTGAGGTCACCCCTCAGGCTCCTCTAAGCTAAAGAGCCCCAGCTCCCTCAGTCTCTCCTCAACCATTCACACATCCCTCAGACAACACCTTCCTTTCACAATCACCTTTCGCAGTGCCACACACAGCTGCCTGGAGAAGCCTCTCACTTTAAGACGCCACACAAAGCCATTGCCTTTGTGGTTTTCTGTGAAGAGTGTTGCGTGATTCCTCATACCTTTTAATACCACGAGCCTTTCATTTCCTATGTTACAGCTTACTTGCCACTTACATAGCTGGAAGCTTTTATCCTCCAGCCTGATGACAGCTCTGGTGAGGCCACACCTCAAGTATTGTGTTCAATTTTGGGCACAGTAATACAAGAGAGATGTGGAGGTGCTGGAGCGAGTGCAGAGGAGGGCAACAAAGCTGAAGAGGGTCTGGAGAATGAATCTTATGAGGAACAATTGAAGGAGTTGGGGCTGATTAGTTTGAAGAAGAGGAGGCTGAAGGGAGACCTTGTTGCTGTCCACAGCTACCTGAAAGGATGTTGGGAAAGGTTGTTGCAGGTCTCTTCTCACAGGTAGTTAGTGATAGAACAAGAGGAAATGGCCTCAAGCTCCAACTGGGTAGGCTTAGACTGGACATTAGGAAGCATTTTTTCATGCAAAGAGTGGTCAGGCATTGGAATGAGCTGCCCAGGGAGGTGGTTGAGTCACCAACCCTGGATGTGTTTAAAGGTCTTTTGGATGTGGTGTTTGGAGGTATGGTTTAGGGTAAGCCTTGTAGAGTAGGGATAGCAGTTGGGCTTGGTGATCCTGAATGTTTCTGTGATTCTGCAGATTGCTTGCAAGGTTTGTATCTAAGGTCTGCCCAGCATTGCACAGGGTCAAGAGGTTAAGCAACATCAAATACAGTGAACAATACCATACTGTAAAAACAGTGATCAGACCCAGATAAATTTTAAACATTTACTTTTCAGAGCTCAGCTGAAGGTTAACCAAACTCTGATGTTTTCTCCTTAGCTTATTTCCACGTGTTAGCATGTATTACTAGAAGAGTTCAGTAAAAGAAGCAAAGCATGGATAAAGGATACAAGAAACCTATGAGCCATCTTCAGTGTCAGTGGTAACACACATATGAGCTCTGCTTGATGCAGCCATGCAAAATGAGAGACAGAGCCACCAGATGCTACAGATATTACAGATTATAATGGTGATCATAGCTGGTAGTTAAACACAGAGGTGTAAAATTGTCCTGTTAGACCATCTATTGAGCAGAGATTTCCCAGGTCTAGTAGATTATTCATTGTTATTAAAGTCAAGAAAGCAACCATTCAGTCTTATTTTTAATGGTTTCACAGAATCACAGAATGTTAGAGGCTGGAAGGGACTTCAAAAGATCATCAGGTCAAACTCCCCTGCCAGAGCAGGATCACCTAGACCAGGAATGCATCCAGGCAGGTTTTGAATATCTCCAGAGAGGGAGACTCCACAGCTCCCCATAGCAGCCTGTTCCAGTGTCCTGTCACTCTCACAGGGAAAAAAATTCCTCCTCATGTTTCCATGGAACTCCCTTTGCCTCAACTTCCACCCATTGCCCCTTGTCCTGTCACTGGGC
>VWYK01001666.1:1224-11869 GCA_013399775.1 Semnornis frantzii | reverse complement strand
AGAAAAAGAGAAAGAGAAAGAGAAAGAGAAAGAGAAAGAGAAAGAGAAAGAGAAAGAGAAAGAGAAAGAGAAAGAGAAAAAGAGAAAGAGAAAGAAGGAGAAAAATAGAGAGGGAACATGGGAAAGAAGGAATGAAGTAATGAAGGAAAGACCACAAAACATCACAACCCAACCACCCTTTCCTCAAACCACAAACTAGCACTACAGTGTATCACTTTAGTCGCACACACAGAGTTTAGGACAGTGATAAGAAAAACCTGTCATGCTTTTCAAGCTTAGCCCCCCCCCCTTTTCCTCTTAAAAAAATTGTGTTTCTTAGGCTTTGCCCTCACTCTGATCTCTTGGAGAGATCTTGGGATGCTCTTCACGGATAGGCTGACAAAGGGCTCTGTCAGCTGGGCAGCAGTTTCAAGAGACAGAGCTCCCCAATGTCCCGCAGGCACTGAGGGTCTTGGTGGAGGCACCTCACAAGATGCTATTGGGCACCTGAGCCCCTGTGGCATGGCTCAGGGGAAAGCTGTCAGTCCCTTCAAGCAACTAACCCTCTCTACCAGGCACTGCCTACTGTCCAAGACGAAGGGCAGCGACTCGCTTTTGGACAGTGCTCTTACAGAGCAGGTCACTTAGCACTCCAAAGATTTCCAAAGCATTGACAAGATGGCTAAGTGGCATGTGGGCAATGTGGGCTGAATCAAAAAGCCCAAAACCAAACAACCAACTAGACAGACAGATAGATAAATAGATAGATAGATAGATAGATAGATAGATAGATAGATAGATAGATAGATAGACAGACAGATATAGATGGATAGATGATAGTGGGGAGGGAAGCAATAAAACTCCCCACAATAGAAGGCTAAAAGGAACCATACAATGCATACTGGCAGACCTAGAGAAAATAAGAATTCGGGGTAAGGATGACCCACTGTAAATTAAGGACATTAACCCTAGATGTATGGAAAATATATAAATAACTCTCCCCAAGCTCTAAACAGCATTTTCAGGTGGATGCTGGTCAGTTACCAGCACTCTGTTGTGGCCACAGTGCTTTTCATGCATTGTTACACTCACAAAATTTTAAAGGCTGTTCTGCAGGAGGCAGTCCTGCTATGGAAACCACCTGAGGTCTATCAGTGGCATTCTATTTAAAGGCTTTGCTTTCATCCACCCTTCTGCATCATCAGATCAATATCCAGCAGCACCTCCTCCTGGTTCCATGACTGCTGGTGCTCCTACACCAAGGTATGCAGCATCAGCACACACATTTTGTGAGTGGGTCTCCCTGTCTGCATTTCTACAGGCTGTGAGGATGGAGATCTTGTCCACAAACTCTGTTCTCCAGTATGCTGGCTAACAGCAGGGCTATGCCAACTGGTATCTAACACTTTGAAGTGGCTGTGGTTTTAGTTTGATAGAGGGCAGTTGAAAACTCTTCACAGAAGGTGCTTTGTTTTTGAAAAAAAAAATACTGATGTCTAACAAAAAAGCAAAGCCAAAATCTCAATGTCATGAAAGGTTTATCAAGAAAGAGCCAATCACTGTGAGTTGCCTAATTACCCAAGTGAAAGGGAATGGAGAAGAGCCAACACCACTCATGCCTGAAGAACACTGAAGCACCTACCAGCTGGTTACGGGCGTGAGTATATTCCTCTATTTCATCCCATGGCTCTACAACCAACTCTGCAGTATCATTTGCAGTGGTAGCACCTCACCCACCACAACTCCTAGCTCTGCATTGCTCAGGTTAGCCTCACTCCCTCCCTCCTAGCAGTGCAGATCCTCAAGCATGGAAGCCACAAGAGGCTTCAAGAGTTGGGGCTCTTCAGCCTGGAGAAGAGAAGGCTTTGAGGAGACCTTGTTGTAGCCTCCCAGTATGTGAAGGGGGCCTACAGGAAGGCTGGGGAGGGACTATTGACAAGGTCTTGTAATGACAGGATGAGGAGTAATGGGTTTAAACTGGCAGAGAGGAGATTTAAACTAGATGTTAGGAAGAAGTTCTTTACAGTGAGGGTGGTGAGGCACTGGCACAGGTTGCCCAGGGAGGTTGTGGTTGCTCCCTCCCTGGAGGTGTTCACGGCCTTGAGCGACCTGTTCTAGTGGGAGGGGTCCCTGTCTGTGGCAGGGCGTTGGAACTGGATGATCTTTGAGGTCCCTTCTGGCCTAAACCATTTTATGATTCTATGCCTATCATAACCTGCAGAAAGCAGCAAAAGAAAATGGGGAAGAAGGTAGCAGTAGAGTTGAAAGGCATCTAGGACACTGTGGACATTCTCTTCCTTACTGATATTAGTGGCAATGCAGTATAAACTTAGCACTACTAGCCTCAAACATCCCAGCAAATCAGAAAAATTAATTATTTATGACAAACAGTTCAAGTTTCATACTGAGGACAGTGGAGGAGCCTATTTTCTGCAGTGGCTTCTTCACAAAGTCTCTGTCTGCTCCCCAATAGAATACTGAAAATTATATTAGCAATGCTGCCTCAATTTAAAACATCAGTACAAACATTTACTAAACTTTTATGAATTTGTTAATACCATTCAAGATTTCTCCAGACTAATCTAACAGTTGTCAATTACTTCAAAAAACAAAGCCAGTGTAGGGAGGATGTTCTGCCCATGTCAAGGTCTGAAGACCTCCAAAGGTCACACAGAATCAAAAAATGTCAGGGGCTAGAAGGGACCTCAAAAGATCATCCAGTCCAACCCCTCTGCCAGAGCAGGATCACCTACACCAGATCACACAGGAATGCATTCAGGCAGGTTTTGAATATCTCCAGAGAGGGAGACTCCACAACCCTCCTGGGCAGCCTGTTCCAGTGTTCTGTCACCCTCACAGGGAAAAATTTCCTCCTCATATTTCCATGGAACTTCCTTTGCCTTCAACATCCCCCCATTGCCCCTTGTCCTGTCATTGGACATCACCAAGCAGTCTGGCTTCATCCTCTTGGCGCTCACCCTTTATGTGTCTATAAACATTGATGAGGTCACCTCTCCGTCTCCTCTCCAAGCTAAAGAGCCCCAAACCCCTCAGGCTCTCCTCATAAGCGAGATGTTCCACTCCATCACCTTTGTGGCTCTGCATTGGACTTTCTCAAGCACTTCCCTGTCCTTTTTGAACTGAGAGGCCCAGAACTTGACACAATACTTCAGACGCAGCCTCACCAGCACCTCAATCTCCTCCATGCTACAAAGCAGCAAGCCTGTTACCTGGCCATGGTGCTTTTCTCCTCCAAGCCCAACCTATGGTGATATTTATGACCTCTGTGTGAGAAGGAGAAATAGATACCATGTGCCCCACAGAGCTGGTAGAAACCTCCCATCATAAATCCATCTCTCAAGTGGTACTGCTTCAGTTCTGCACAAGAGCAGCAGTATGTCAAAGGGGCATCTGACCACTGACAGCAAGAGGCAGTATCCCCATTACTCCTACCAATCTTCCTGCTGACTGCACTGATTAGATAAAAGCCAGAGAGACAATTGTTATTTTATATACTAAATACCTGCACACCAAAGGCCACCAATTTCCCCCAATTCCCATTTGGTCTCAGCTCTATAAAATTAAATAATCCTTAAATATTTTCCAGAGAGGTCAAGCATTCAAAACAACACTTGGCAAATCAGGTCAACAAGTCTGAGAAATGCACACCTTAGGTTTTGCTAAAATTAATCTAACTAAAATCCAAGGATGCCAAACAAGGTGTTTATACTGCAAGCAGACTTTTTTTTTCCCCACTTCTCATTATTCATGACACAGTCCCAAAGCAAATTTCCAGTAAGCTTTTAAAAATAGCATTAAGAGTCTTAGGGGTTGTATTGGTAAGACCCTAATTAGGATAGTACATGAATGTTTCCTGCTTGCATGTGAAATGACAGATTTAAGCTACAGTGGCACAGGAGTCCTTAAGGAATTTATTTTCTTAACACCACTTTAGGAAAGATGGCTGTCACTCTGGCTTCCACACCGAGTGTCAAGGCACCAAGTCAGAAGTGTTTCACTGCCTTGGTGTCATAGAATCATAGAATGGTAAGGTTGGAAGGGACCTCAAGGATCATCTAGTTCCAACCCCTTGCCATAGGCAGGGACACCTCCCACTAGTACAGCTCACTCAAGGCCTTGAACACCTCCAGGGAGGGAGCAGCCACAGCCTCCCTGGGCAACCTGTGCCAGTGTCTCACCACCCTCACTGTAAAGAACTTCTTCCTAACATCCAGTTTAAATCTCCCCTCTGCCAGTTTAAACCCAGTGCCCCTTGTCCTGTCATTGCAAGACCTTGTAAATAGTCCCTCCTCAGCCTTCCTGTAATTGGAAGGCTACTATAAGATCTCCTCAAAGCCTTCTCTTCTCCAGGCTGAAGAGAGCCAACTCTTGTAGCCTGTCCTCATAGCAGAGCTTCTCCAGCCCTCTGATCATCCTCATGGCCCTCCTCTGGACCCACTGCAACAGTTCCATGTCCTTCCTGTGCTGGGGGCTCCAGAACTGCACACAGGACTCCAGGTGGGGTCTGACGAGAGCAGAGTAAAGGGGCAGAATCTCCTCCCTTGCCCTGATGGCCACACTGCTCTTGATGCAGCCCAGCACTCGGGTGCTGTCTGGGCTGCATGCACACACTGCAGGCTCATGTTGAGCTTTTCATCAACCCAGACCCCCAGGTCCTTTTCCTCAGGGCTGCTCTCCAGCCATTCACCACTCAGCCTGGATTTGTGCTTGGGATTGTGCCTACCCAGGTGCAGGACCTTACACTTGGGTGTGACCTGTTAAGCTCCGTTTAGGCTCCAGCTTCTGAGGGAATGTTGTAATTCACACTGTAAACCCTCTAGAGTCTGTTTGCAGCTGCAAACACCTCTGAAAGTGCTTTCTAAGATTAGAAGCAAGGCACCAAGGAAAGAAAGCCTTCTCGATGGAGTGCAGCAGCTTTGTGAGGTAACCTTTCTAGCTTTATACAGGACCTGAGCAGAAGCAAGAGCGGAGTCTGGTTTCTGATGAATGATGCAGCTGCTTCAGATAAACCATTTTGTGTTATTGCTCCCTCTCCACTGCTCACCTGGTAACAGAAATACAACAGCTTTATCAATCTCCTGTTGCCCACAGCTCATGCTCACTTGCAGAGTAAAAGAGTCAGAGGAATCACACCCAGCTGTGGAACAGTTAGAAACAAGAGCTGCTGACACTCAACACTGTCACTGTTGGACACGCAAAGGGTTCAGCCTGCTGACAGTTACACCTGCAATTTTCTGGGAGCCACGAGCTCAAAAGGAAGTCCAAGCATGAAGTAAAAGATACGATTCTGACCCCTCTTTTGTATCATTGAACCCAAATACAACAGATTTCAACAGGTTAGCCTTGAGGAACTACCCAAATATACCACAGTTGAATGGGATATCACCAGCAGTGTCTCCTCCTGCTCACAGAGATGCAGAAACAGACACCTCCAGCCTTTCAGCAGGAGTTAAACCTTGATCCAACCTTCAGCATAAATATTCCTTGTTTCAAAGTTTAGTGTACATCAGTAGATTCTTTTCTTTTGGTTTGGATTGGGTTTTGTTTGGTGGGGGGTTTTGTTTGTTGTTGTTTTTGTTGGATACACAGCACAAGGGCTTCATGCTGGAGAAAGTTGTCATTTAACAACATACATCCTAGAGAGGTGTAAATGAGTGCTGATTTAACTGAGGTGACAACTCATTATTAGTGAAAGCGATCGCATACTCTCAGTAACCAAAGCTTTCCTGGCAGAGTTCTCTCTCTGGATTTATCATTAACATCTACATCCTAACACTGCTAAATAATTCAGCACAGCATTTAGCCTTGTGTCCTTGTCTCCCTACCCAGAAACCACTCACACTATTTACTGTACATTCCAGCATCAAGGAGGAAAAACCTGCCTGGATCACAGTTCCTCATCACACTGTGTAACAGAGGGGGAACCTTCGCTCTCAAAACGTAAAACTGTGGGGCTGATTTATTTTATTTTGTTGGGGAAAGTGTTTATTAGATCCCTGAATATAGAGCGTTATTTATCCACATGGAGTCCTGACCATGTGGGCTCAGATTCACATGCAAATTCCCCTTTTAATAATCCTAATGCAGGGAGCGCTCCAATCAGAGCACTATCAGCCCCAGCTCCCAGATACCTGATGCCAGCTTTGCTGGTAATGTAGGCCACCGAAGCAAATCCAGAGAGATTGAGTTGGAAGTGGAGAGAGGCTCTGAGATCTATTTGCTTGGCTTCCTGACGACAGGGGGAGGGGGGCTGTCTAACTTCTTTTTTTCTTCTCCACTATAAACGGGATATCATTCAGGAGGGATCATTAGCTGAGAGCAGCCCAGCTGGGTGAAGGCAGGGAGGCGGAGAGGCAGTTGCAAGCAGCGAAGCGAGGTGGAGGCACGAAGGCAGAAGACCAGGTTAATGAAAGCATGAGGTGGCTCCTAGGCAGCAGCTGGAGAAAATTTGGACACGCTGACAGGGGCAACTATGACTGGCTGAACAGTGAGTCAGGTGGGCCACTTCTGGAAACAGAGCTTCAGGTCTGTATCCCCCTGCTCGTTTCTGTGATGTGTCCTTTGACTTTGTGTGTGTGTGTGTACGTCTGTGTGTGTATGTCTGTGTGATGACTCATTGTATAGCACAGAGTAAATACTTGGGTATTGAGGCATATCAAAGCAGTACTGCTCAATTACGTAGACCCAGAGCATTTATTTATTACCGTTTGTTTCAAACACGTTTGTGGGGAAAGAAAAACAGTAGATGGAAAAAGTCTTACTGGAGCGCCAGGTGAAGAAGCTTGTTTCTTTTAGGCATAAATTCGTTCTGCCGTTCCTTGATTTGCTTTCTTTTAAATGTGTGTTTATGCTTTGGATCTGGTCCCATGAAACCTTTCTGCAGATGTTAAGAGTCAGTAACAGTCAGCAATAAACTCTTGTTCCCTAAGCTGTGCGCTGATTACTTCTGCGAGAGAGGATCACATGCAGGCAAGTGCTGGGGGAAGGGAAGTAACCCTCAGAGATGAAAACACAGCCTGCCTTTCTGGCTTTGTCTGGGAGACAGCAAAAGGGTTTCTCTGGTCAGAAATAATTTCAAGTGCAATTATATCCTCAGCAAATGTCCAAGTCAAATAGTATTAGCAAATGAACTGGCCATGCTACAGAGCTGAGACACCAAGTGCATTGTTGTAAAATAAAAGAGATTAGGAGCAGGGGGTCAAAACAGGAGAAAAGGTAATATTTAAAAGGCCTCCACATTTTAAACAAAGTCTGCCTCAGCAGGAACATTACCAGAGCTGCAATGGTAATGTCTTCACACCTTGCAATTGGTTGTGTCTGACAGTGAGAAACAGTGTCTCCAGATTCACTTTCTAACGACTATTTGGAAATGCAGTGTAAAGCTAGGCCCACTTTAAAATTATGTGTCATAATATAGGTACATGAAAAATAAAATCACCACAAAAATGTTTTCCTGTTTAACAGAGTTGTATCCTTAATTATTGCTTGTAAAAATATAAAAAATCAACTTGAAGAAGTAGGATAGAGCTTGGAGTAGCATCTGTGTGTGGAGCACAGCCTAATGACTTCAAAGCAGACTTTGTTCCAAATCCACACAAAACATTTCAAAAGTATCAGCTTCCTGATTCAACTTCAAAAGGCTAGCATAAATATGGGCTGCATTAATAAAAATAATGTCAATAAACTTCTAAGTACCCTAGCAAATCATTAACAGCAGCACAAATCCTAGCACCAATCAAACACTCACTTCAGTGGGAATTTAAGCAAGCCAAATAAACTTGCGTTTTTCTCTCTCTACACGAAAGCTTCCTTTGAACTCCTATCTGGCCTTACCCAGGTCATTCCCTTCAAAGCCAGGTACTAGGCTTCTTTTGTCTAGACAAAGAGTTCAATCCTAAACACATTCCATTACTCACCGAGGGCATGCCACACAGCTGGGCTGCTCTCTGCATTTCGTTCCTTTACCAACAGGCACGGCTAAAAGCTCATCTAAACTGATATGGGTCACGCAATCTGTAAGCTGGCAACTGTACATGCTCAGCATAGTGGAAAAAAAAAAAAACAAACTAGGCAAACAGATTACTAATGAAAGGCTTTAGTGCTTCCAGCCTGTGCTCAGTGTTTGGGAAAACTAGCCCTCTGCTTCAGCTACTACAGAGACATAAACAAAAGGGAGGGAATAAAGATGAGCCTACAATGGCCAAACCAACCTCCTGGAAGTCAGTTCTGGAAAAACAGAACATAATCCCTTTAACCTTTTTCTGTCTTCATGAAGGATAGTTCCCCTGTATTTATATGCCCATCAATCAGTTATTTCATGCTGGAAGCTAGAGCCTTATTTTCATCAATTACAAACCGAACAATAGCTGCTTGTGATGACACAGGCAAAGCATGCTTCCAGTGAAGCTGCAGCATCAGAACCAAGCTAATCAAGAAAGTACCACCACTAATTAATTCCTTCAGTCACTTTGTGTGCTTGATTTGGACATTTCAGTTGTCAAACAGCAGAGGACTTTATTTTATGTATGGTCTGCAGTTGCTTTATTTGCTTACACTTTGATTTCATTTACTCAAGACTCGGTTTCATTTCTAGATTAATTCATTTATCAGTTCTAGCAGTTGTTTCTGATACCTATGCACACTGGTTCCTTTTCTCATTTTAGACTTTCAGTTACAGACATTTATTTAACTCAGCTTAGAGCTTCTGAGTATTTTTTTCCCCCTAAATGACCTTTTTTAAATTTACACTCACAAAAAAATAGGGGTTTGCTTTTTGTTAATCGGGGGGGTGGGGGTGTGGGGTGTTATAGCTATAAGATTTTTCCAAGTCCTACATGTCAAGATTTTTGCATCATTCTTCAGTAGCCCCTTAGCCATTCATCCCGGAAACAAACAGAAAACCACAGCAGAAAACCAGAGAATACTACTCAGTGTTCTCTCAGTACTTTGGATATACTATTTGACTATACCTACAGGAAGTTAATCACTTTTTAAAACTACACCTCAATGTAAAATCTGTCCTTGTTAAAATGTTTGGCAGGATGAAATAGCAAAATAGACGTGTAGATAGATCCCTGTTATTTATATTTCAGGTTCTGGGCATGTGTGGGGCAATGTAAACTTGTTAAAACCAATTTCAACTCAAATAATAGGCTACACAGCCTTTTGATTATTTTGCCCAAATAGGAAAGCTAAGGCTTGAGTCTAAAATCTATTTATTGCATTCAGTTTTGGGCTCCCCAGTTCAGCAGGGACAGGGATATACTCGAAAGCATCCAACAGAGGGCCAGGAAAAGGGGCTGGAGCACTGCCCTGTGAGGAGAAGCTGAAGGACCTGGGGCTGTTTGGTCTGGTGAAGAGAAGACTTAGAAGGGATCTAATCAATGCTCATAAAGATCTGAGGGCTGGGTGTCAAGAGGGAGGGGACAGGCTCTGCTCACTTGTGCCCTGTGATAGGACAAGGGAAAATGGATATAAACTGCAGCACAGGAAATTCCACCTTAACATGAGGAAGAACTTCTTTACTGTAAGGGTCACAGAGCACTGGAACAGGCTCCCCAGAGAAGTTGTGGAGTTTCCTTCTCTGGAGACTCTCCAGACCTATCTGGATGCATTCCTATGCGACCTGCACTAGATTATGGTCTTGTTCTGGCAGGGGGGCTGGACTCAATGATCTCCAGAGGTCACTTCCAACCCCTAACATCCTGTGATACTTTGAAATACAGACTG
The DNA here is from genome assembly GCA_013399775.1 of Semnornis frantzii. Lineage (NCBI taxonomy): Eukaryota > Metazoa > Chordata > Aves > Piciformes > Ramphastidae > Semnornis > Semnornis frantzii. Next base: position 2,140 of record VWYK01001666.1, on the reverse strand, counting down.
AGAAAGCTGGTCCTTAATGTCACCTGTCAGCACACAGAAAAACGTATTGCCCAATCCTTAGTCCTACCTGCTTCATGTGGAGTTACTTTGCAGATACTAGTAAGGCACATTGTTCTTTCACAACTGCACAAGACAGGACATTCATTTCATTACTAGACACTCCACATGCTACCCTTCCCACCTTCCTCAACATACAGCCCAGGTTCTTTTTTATTGCTTCTTCTTCAAAGAACAGGTTTCTTGTGTCCTGTTTTGTACACATTAGTGAACAGACAGTCACTAGGCACTTACTTTGAATAGAATCATTCAGTTGGAAGGGACCTATAACTATCATCTAGTCAAACTGCCTGACTAATTCAGGGAGCACATGTGAGGATATGTTCTGTAGTCAGTTATGTCATTTCTGCCCAGACCCCTTAGTGTAATAAAGTACTCACCAGCTCAGGGCAATTCTCTTTCACCTTCAGAGACAGCAATGCGGATGTAGAATTTCTTCATCCCAGACCCAGGATCTCAGCTCAGGCACTCTAAGTAAGGCACAGCTCAACTGAACTGCCTTGCTCCCTCTAGAGAATTCAGCAAAGACAAGAAAATAATCCTTCAGAAGACCATTCGCTATCTCTAGCTAGTAAGCATTCCTCTCTCTTCTCCCAGCCTCCCAATCCAGTCAGTACAACACTGCACACAGCCTGTAACATATTATCCTCAGCTGCTCTGGTCTTCTATCTTAAGTAATGCATCACAACCTTAAAGCAGGCACTTAGTACAAAACAATGTAATTAAAAGTCGTGTGAGTTGTGGTTCAAGAGAAAGATCTGCAGATTTCCAAACCACTGGGATTTATTCAGCCTTGAGGGCTTGAATTTGCAGCTTGAGAAGCAACGCTATAGGTTTCCGGGGGGGGGGAGGGGGAAAG
>VWYK01001661.1:0-12519 GCA_013399775.1 Semnornis frantzii | reverse complement strand
TAAACCATTCTACGATTCTATATCTTAAAATAAATTAAATATATGGTAACGGAAGCTTCAGCGTCTGTGCTGTAGTTTGGGAATTCATGCTTTCTTCCATGTCCTCAGGTTTACTGGATTGCAGGAATTTGGAAAACCCACTGGAGAAAATCCTTACCATTGCTTGTAAAATTCTCATTGATCCTTTGGACAAGATATTCTGTTAGGGCTGAATTAAAAAAGATTAGTCCATGGAATTTAGCTCCCTGACATGATAGAGGGAAGCTCACAGAAGCACACTGGAAGATTTCAATTATTGCACGGACTAACTATGAGTTGCTTGTTTAGGCTTAAGTATCAAGTACAGCATTAAAATACTGACATGGACTCAACAGCTTTGTGTGTCTGTTGACAAATCTGTTATCCCTTCTGTTGATTATCCTTCCTTTTCTTGCAGACTGCATCTTCTAAAGTCATAGTTCTGTGCTGCCCAGGGTTTAGGGTCATTGAACCTGAGAGCTCACATGGTGCCTTTAGCAGACCTCTCAAATTTGACCCAGACATGTTACTACAGAATCACTTACAATGCTTAATTAAATGTATATTCTGTGGAGTTCTGCAATCAATCTTTCCATTAAACACTGGAACTTGGACTATTTTCCTCCCTACATCTCAGTCAGACTCTGCCAGGCCTGCCAGAGTATATTTTGCTGCATTCTCCTCAGATATGCCCTGTTTCAGGATGGAATGATGTTTTTGCATCCTGTGTAAATGATGCCTGAAAGGACATCAGTATATTCCTCCCTTCAGACACAATTTTCTTTCCTGAAAATCAGTGCATTACTGGTTGAGCTAGGTGATCCTACTCTCCCATTCAGTATAAATTATCTCTACTGTGGTCAGTATATTGAGTAGGAAAAAAAAGGCAGCTCCCTGCAGCCAGTCTCACAAAGCCCATAATTTATAAGATGACCTCAGGCTACATGTACATTTTAATTCTAATCTTAATTCTAATTCAATTTTCACCCCTCAGTCAGTCCATCTGCCTACTCGTTCATTAAGGCATTTTCTGGGAGAAGCAAGACTACAGCCACTCGATTAGAATGAAGGTGCTGCCTTTAATTCATTCACAGAGTCACAAAATGGTTTAGGTTGGAAGAGGCCTTAAAGATCATCTAGTTCCAACCCTTCTGCTATGGGCAGAAACACCTTTGTCTAGACCAGGGTGCTCAAGGCCTCATCCAATCTGGCTTTGAGCACCTCCAGGGAGATGGCATTCATGATCGCTCTGGGCAACTTGTGTCAGTTCACCACGTTAATTGTAAAGAATTTTTTCCTAATCCAGTCTAAATCCGTCCTCCTCAAGCTTTAGTCCATTCCCTCTTGTCCCTTGTTTTACAAGCCCTTGTAAAAAGTCCCTCCCTGAGTTTCTTGTAGGCCACCTTTGGGTACAGGAAGGCTGCTATAAGGTCTCCCTGGAGCCTTCTTTTCTCCAAGCTGAACAGCCCCAACTGCCTCAGCCTGCCCCTGCAGTGGAGGCGTTTTTTGTTTAGGACAAAGAATATTTGATCTTCTTCTGGACTCTGGCATTTCCAGCTGCCTGTTTGATAGCATTCAGGCTTGCTATCAAACACCACCAAAACTGTTATTGGGTCGCACTAGTGCCTGTTCTTTCAGAGCTGAGAGAGATCTGGTTGCTTGATTCATTTATAACATGTCACCACAACATTACTTCTTGTCCCACTCCCAACATTCAAGTCTGCAGCTCTGCCAGGAGAAGCGTTCCTCATTGATCTGTCTCCCACCACTCTGTGTCTTGGCATTTCAGATCAGAGCACAACCTTGGTATGACTGCCCTACTTGAGGCATCTTCTGATTATTAAGCAACAAGAGAACATTGTCGGTCAGCTTGAGTTGAATGTGTGTCAAACACCACAAGAGAAACAATTTGTACTATGTGGCTTCCTTAAGATGCACCAGCCTGAAAGATTCCACAGCTGCCCTCTCCCTCTGCTGATTTGGAGCCCTGATTCTCCTGGTATCATGAGAAGTTGCCAAATGCTGGTTAAAGCTACCACAGTCTATGCAGGTTTGCTGGAAAGGCTGTAAAGGCACGTAGAGCCCAGATACAAGCACAGTGCTGTTGTCAAAACTAGCTGATACCAACTAAGTCAGTACATGGGTGCTTGTATCTTTGGAGTTAGTGCATTCTAAGGAAACAATCACTATTTTCTCCAAATACCACTATAAAAGAAAACCAAGTGGATACATATGCATTTGCATTTCTGCTGTCAGTGTGTTGTCTTTTTTCTCTTCAGTGCAGACCTCAATACTGCATACAGTAATTTCTTAAAAGTAAAACCAACAGCTTCAAAGACATGGAAGTAGATCTGAACTGGGAAGATTTCACAACTTCAAATCACTGGGTAAGAGTGTGCTCACCCATAAATCACTAGACTGGTTCAGGGAGTTGGAAGGAACTTGAAAAATCCTTCTATTATCTAAATTGCTAATAGGGTACTGAATAGTACAGGAACTGAGATTGCTGTAATCAATAAGCCTTCCCATTTTGACAGGGAACAGCTGAAAAGTAGCCTTATAAAAACATTTCTTATTACCTCTGTTTTGTTAGCTGTATTTCATTTTTGTGCTTTAGTCTTTCTCATTATGCCCTTAAGTGCCTCTGCTATACTTCTGTCTTTGACCTTAGTAACCTGATTCAGTTTCTACTTGCTATGGACTTCATTCTCCTCTTTAGGGTCATTCTCTCACTCTCATTCAATCTTTCCTCCACAATGAGGTAAGTTTGCACTTAGATGTGCTTTTTGTGACATCTGCTGCTATTGTGTTTTTATTTCTCATTCCCAGTATAGGAACTATAAAAAAACAACCCCCCAAAAGACCTCCACCCAAACACCCTCCCACCCAGCTTGTACACCCTCTCTAGTGCAAAGTGGAAAGTCTCTTTCAGGGAATTTGAAAAGAAAACTACAAACCCGGTTTTCCTAAGTGATGTACCTTTTCAGTAACTTCATGGCCAAGTGGAAAGTTTCTTTCAGGGAATTCAGAAAGAAAACTACAAACCTGGTTTTCCTAAGTGATGTACCTTTTCTGTAATTTCATGGTCTTTTCCATGTGAGTTCCTGACCTAACGGAAACTTTGTTTACCTCTTCTGCACAACTGAAAGCTAGGATTGTCTTTGATTAAAAAAAACAACAACAAACCTCACAGAAAAATCTCAGCTGGTCTTCCCACGACAATTACTTCCATGTATGCTGTAAGGATGTAGAAAGAGATTAAATTCACAGTATTGCCACACTTCACATTCTATGCCCTGCGCTGGTGTTTCTTATCTCAGGAGCAGAAAAACACTTCCTCAAATGATTCCATCAGTTCATGTCTTGTTACTGAATCATTTGTTGATTTCAACCTTAACATGCTCATTTGGAAACAGAACTCTCTTGCTTAGCTAGCATTAAAGCATCAACATCAATTCCAAGTGCCTTCTACATAGCCAACTTCATCTGCATATTACTGTTAGCTGGTTTTGGATGGGTGACATATCCACATTTCATTTAGAAAGGACTAAAAATTCTGCAAATACTGAACTAGATTCCAACTCTCTTAAGATTAATGTTATAGAATACTTCAAGGTAGTTTCTGATGGACAAGGATTCCCACTTTGGTGACAATGAAGACAATCTTCCCAAAAGCAAGGGCTGTCCTTCTGAGCTAGCCTACTCTATGCCACCTGCTCCCACAAGGCAATAGTGACAATAACCCACAATTTTTTCTCTTACTAGATATCAAGAGGCATACTTGGTAGGCTATTTATTTCCATGGCATGTGAACGATGCTGCCAAACCCCAAAGCTCTGTCTTCTAGCCCAAGCAGAATGTTGGGTGCCTCCCAGGGGAAGGAGTTCTCTCCTGTGCTCTGAAGGCTTTATCAACTAGAGGGCTTCAGCATATTTCTGACTGATATGGATACAGACCTCACCAGGCAGGGATTACAGAGGTGGGAAACGTGCGCTGCTCAGCAGACCACACAACCATAGTTACAGCATCTTCTCACTGGGAGTGAACTTAAGCACAGCGGAAAACAGGATGGAAATAAGGTAAGTTATCTCAGAATCTTAAGACAGAAGAAACTGTTTTCCTCAGCAGGATATTTCCTCCATTTCCCTGTCATAGGCATACAAGTCTTGTTTTCTCAAGTATTTGTTCTTGCTTTCGGAGAAACTGGACTGAAACAAGTAGTTGGAGTTTTCTTCCCACCCCAGGTGATTTGTTTGTACCACTCATCATACCTGCCATCACTCTTTGCTTCGACCCTAGATGCAGCAACCAAAGCGAAAGGGACCTCAAATATGCTGCCATTTAGCATCCATCCTGATGGTTATCCCTCCTTTTGTCTCATCCTTGCTATGGTCTAGCCTACACTATACCAGTTGTCACTGGACCTGACAGAGTGCTCTAGAATGCATAGGTGAGAATTACATATACTCTAGGAAATATTGCCCATTTGCACTCTCAGTACCTCATGTAATGCAAGCAGGTAATTTGGCAAACACTCTCTTCCATTTGGTTCCACTCACATCCCTCAGCTACAGCCTAGTGACCAGCCACTCTGCTTATGAAAATGTTTCTGACTCTCAAGCCTGCATTAACATTACTGACATTCACATATTCTACAACGTAAAATATTCATCGAAGTATTGCAAGTGTTTAAATATTTATTACTCATTTTTCCCAGGGCCCTGTGTGAGCACCTGGAGAAAGGACTGAAGAAGCCAGCTTCATAAAATTGATTGCATGCATGAGGACAGATTCAGCATTGCTGTTCATTAGCTTTATTAATGTTAAGCACTTTTACTATACTATTGCCTTGCTTGATAACTCATGCTTGCAAAAAAAAAAACATATGAGAAAACAGTTTTTTCAAGTAGAGTACGGTCAAACATTCAATCCAGTGATACAAACAAAGACAGTAACAACACTTAGGAATTTAAATTTGAGTTTTAAAGCTGGGAAGGCAAGAAGAAAGGGGTGGAGAGAAGTTTTGCTGCAAAATGTTCTGCCATGAAATGCTGAAACAGAGAGCATTTTAAAGCACAGTGGGCTGAAAAGCCTGAGGGCTGAATCCTACCCTTGAAACACTCAACTGTGGCCTCCTGACCTAAGCAAGACTTGTCTCGGGCAAAATCCAGGAACAGCATAATTATCCTGCCAGCCAAAGCTGCTGCCTTCTTCCACTCGCTCCCCATCTGTCAGACTATGCTGCATGACTTGCACTGCTCTCTACCTTCTCAAAGAGCATGGCTAAACCATCCCCAACGTACTCCATGATGCTGTACAAGGTGGGACCTCAGCTTCCCTCTCCTCTGCTTCACCGTGGCTGGGAGGGCACACATGCCCCACTGCCCAAGCTCTACACATCTTCTTTGACTCGCACATCTCAGACTCTGTCCAGGAGCTGCACATGCAGCATTGCTGAGGCAGAGGGATCATAGAACAGCTTGAGTTGGATGGGACCTTAAAGATCATCTAGTTCCAAAACCCTTGCCATGTGCAGGGACACCTGTGGTGGTGCACGCCCAAGTCCCTGCCCCACTGGAGATTTGAATGGGATGTGAAATTGTTCTGCTCCCCCCATCTCTGGTTCCTGGGGTCTGGAACGTGAACAGAGTAGGTGCCAAGTACCTTACCCCACCCCCGCAGGTTTGAATGGGGGAGAGCAAATCGCCCCAGCGTATATATATGGCAATGAGACACATTATCTGGGAGTAGACTTGGAGTAGACTGCCAGAGACTGCTATGGGGGATTTTTGAGAGGGCTTTAAGAAGGACTGCTAGCCACAGACGGCCAGCCACGGACTGCCAGTGTCGGACTGGGACTCGGACCTTGACTTAGACCTGAAGTCGGTCCTTGAGGGGCATCTGCAAGAACGGCGACGAGAAAGCACAGTCCCCGCTCTCGACCGTCAGATCCTGCCTGCCTGTTGAATCATGGGTACACTGCCAAGCAGCCTGAGCTTTACCCTGTGCTGCCCCACGATCTGCACTTCAAGGCACTGCCTCGAAAGATTGCTGACAAGGAGCCAAGGGACTATCTGCAAATTCCTACTCCACGCCGTGAGTAGCACAGATGTTCCCTACAGCTCCAGGCTGCCTTTATTTGTAAGTCCGGCACAGCTATTTTTTATAGCAAACCTTTTCCAAGTTTTCTGATTTTCCTAAATTACTAAATTCCCTGTAATCATCCTTGAGAAATATTTTCCCAAATGAATTTCTGAACCCATCTAACTAATTATATAATGTGGGCGGGGCTTTCTGGAAATAAAATAATTACATATTTTATAATTCCTGCCTTGTGAATTCCCACAACCGAGTCAACACCTCACACCAGACCACGTTTTCCAAAGCCTCATCTAGCCTGGTCTTAAACACTTTCAGGGACAGGGCATCAACAGCTTCTCTGGGCAACCTGTTCCAGAGTCTCACCACTCTAGTAGTGAAGATCTTCTTCCTAATGTCTAACCTAACCTGCTCTGGTTTAAACCCATTCGCCCCTTGTCCTACCAAAAAAAGCTCTTGTAAAAAAGTCCCTCTCCAGCTTTCCTGTAGGCCCCCTTCAGGTACTGGAAGGCTGCTATAAGGTCTCCCTGGAGCTTTCTCCTGTCCAGGCTGAACAGACCCAACTCCCTCAGCCTGTCATCATAAGAGAGGTGCTCCAGCCCTCTGATCATGGATCAGCACATCCAACACCCAGAAATGAGTTAGAAGAACCTTCTCTACTGGCTTACAGCCATAACAAATTTCAGGGGTTTTTCTCACTGATGCTCTTCAGTACTTTGTTTGCCATTATCTCCTTTCAGTTTTCCATGCCTTATTAAGGCCTTGTGGTATCAATACAAGACAATGACATCCACAGTTCCATTAGCATCCATTAGTCATCTGAGCAAGAGGCAATTGACACAAACTTGTCTGTGCCACAGAAGTTCAAGTGCAAAAAGAACAAGTATTTAAGATCAGTAACTGAATAAAGCTGCTCATTCTACAAACAAAAGGTTATGTTGCTCCATTGCTCAAAGTGACTTCTCAGAGTAGTAAGGGACTTACTGCAAACCCCTCAAGCCTTTCTATTCTCTCCTGCAGCTGCTTTGTGGCTTTTTATCAGGTGTCTGGACACAAAAATGCAGTGGTGGTGTCACTTCAACATACAATCCCTGCCCCCATTATGCCTTGGCACATATCCATTAAGCATCTAACTCTTAACAGTTGCAAGTATTCAGGGTCAGGTGGATGAGGCTTTGAGCAACATGGTATAGTGGCAGATGTCCCTGTCCATGGCAAGGGGGTTGGATCAGATGATCTATAAAATTCCCTTCTGACCATTCTCTGATTCTACCTCAGCAGTACACATGATTTTCCTTCAAAAGCACATTCCTCTTGTGTGAAACTGCAGCATCATCTTTCCCAGAGCACAGATTTCTCTTTCTGAGTCATAAGAGTAGACAATCACTTCGATTTATAGGTATGAGTTTCAGTTTAATCAGCCAGCTTCTCGAGAACTTTGTTCATACTAGTTCAAATCAGAAGAATCTCATAATTTAATGGACAAGCAGACTTCTGTTCCGATTAAACTAATCCTAACAAATTAGAATAAAACAAACACATACTGCATCAGGAAGAAAACTGAGCAAAGACACAGAATGACAGTAAAAGTAATATTGTGACATTCACAATAATTTCCATAATTCCTTCTGCATCTAAGTTTGCCAGAATTCCCAACGGCTACCACAATTTCTGCAAAAAGATAATGAAGTGTTAGAATTTCCATGCTAGTGTTCTGAAAGTATAGGAAATGCACATAGCTACCACAGACAGATGATTACCTAGAATAAAATAAAATGAGACATGAAATGCTCCACTGCCAAAATCCAATGATTTGGGGATCAGTCTGCAGTAAATGTATGACTGAAACAGACAAATTGCAGTATGTTAAGAAAATAAACAAATATCAATGAATACCCAGCTTGAGCTCAGATATTTTCAGAAGTGTAAAAAAGAACTGCTTCATCTGAAATAATGTGCTGAAATCTAAAGATGTTTTCTTCCAGCTTCTCTTATTAAACCATTTAATTTGTGTGTCTGCCTTGAGCTTCATTACAAGCAGATCTACTGCACCGTCTATCAGCCAGCTAGCATCCCTGAAACAATTCCTATTTGCATCATGACTCTATGTCACTTCACGCTTACTTTCTATGCCTGTCTATTAAATCACAGTAAACTTTCTGCAACAAAATTTAAACTCCCGCTCTTAACTGAATTTCTGGGTGAAAAAAGCTCTGCTTTTGTACAAACTTACCATCACTGAGAGACAAACAATAAACTAAGTAAAAGCTTGGTGTGTCAACAATCATATACCTTTTCATGTTTTAAGGGTCCATTTACTGTTATATAGCCTGCATGAGCACAGATTTGAGAGAAAAACACTACTACAGGAGAAAGAAAAAGGGACTTGCAATCACAGAGTTTACTGGTATGTACATAAACGTTTTACAAGTCCAAGCGCCAGGCTCTACACTTTGGCCACAACAACCCCATCCAGCACTACAGGCTGAGGAGAGTGGCTGCAGAGCAGCCAGGCAGAAAGAGACCTTGAGGTACTGGTTGAACCACGACTGAACATGAGCCAGCAGCGTGCCCAGGTGCCCAAGAAGGCAAATGGTATCCTGGTCTGTATCAGGAATAGTGTGTCTAGCAGGACAAGGAAAGTCCTTCTGCCCCTGTATTCAGCACTGGGTACGCCACACCTTGAAGACTGTGTCCAGTTCCAGACGCTGAGGTGCTTGAACGTGTCCAGAGAAGGGCACCAAAGCTGGTGAGGGGCCTGGAGCACAGCCCTGTGAGGAGAGGCTGAGGGAGCTGCGGGTGTTTAGCTTGGAGAAGAGGAGGTTCAGGGTAGATCTTATTGCTCTCTATAAACATCTGAAAGGAGATTGTAGCCAAGTCTGGATTGGTTTCTTCTCCCAGGCACCCAGTAACAGAACAAGAGGACACAGCCTCAAGCTGTGCCAGGGCAGGTGTAGACTGGACATTAGGAAGAATTTCTTCACATAAAGAATGATTGCCATTGGAATGGGCTGCCTGGGGAGGCGGTGTAATCCGTGTCCCTGGAAGTGTTTAAAAAGAGACTGGATGAGGCACCTGGTGCCATGATTTAGTTGATTAGTTTGTGTTGGGTGATAGGTTGTACTCTATGATCTTGAAGGTCTTTTCCAACCTGATTGACTCTGTGATTCTGTTTTCTTAAAAATCAAATCACTCCAATCTCCATTTGAAGAGCTTTTGTTCACTTTCTCTCTTCAAAGCATTTGCGCTGTTCTATAACTACTGAGTACCAAGAGATTTTCCTTCTGAGCATCCAAAACCAAAATTCCTCCTCAGACTCATTTTAGCTCATTTTTCCTTTAACAACAATTCTTGTTACTTTGCTTTTCACACACCCACACAACTTTTTGAAAGACTTTCAAGTCTTAGAGAGTACAGATTCTGCTGAATAAAATATCCACTGCTGTTTGACAGGCTGTGTAATCACTAAAAATTCCACAAAAGCACTTCCATCTCACCAAAAGGTGAATTTTTCAGTCTACTAGGACAAGAATTTTTCTTGCTTTTCTTACTTTTTGTTTTCCTCTGGGCAAAACCATTAGCATGCTCCAGAAAGCTTCTTTCAACTTGATGACAATTACAGTGCTTGAACTTTCAGTGTAGTTACTAACTAATGCTCCTTCAGTAGACCAGTTAATAGCAGAAAGAAGAGGTGGAAGATTCACTAAGTAACATCTAGGGTTTGTGTATGCTGTCAGATGGAGAGCCCTTTCCATAAGGATTTCCTGGGGAAACCTGAACAGGATTTATAAATATAGATGTACTGAGTCTGCTTGAAATGGAGTTAATTTTCCTCATAGCAGCCCTCATGGTGCTGTGTTGTGAATTTGTCACTTAAATAGTGTTGATAACAGACCCATGTTTTGGTTACTAGTGAAGAGTGTTTGTAGAGTCTCAAGGCCTTCTCTTTTTCTGCCTCTGTCCCCCTCCTGGCAAAACAGGTTGAGATGGGCAAGCTGGAAGGGAACACAGCCAGTGTGTATATAATGACATACGATGGCATGCTCAGCAATACAAAAAAAAGGTGAAGAGAAGGGTAGGTTTCTTGGCTTCCAAAGTTGTTGTCTGGAGATTGGCTGGGCATCAGTCTGCCTGTGGGAGGTGGTGAACGATTTCCTTTGCTTCACTTGTTTGTTCCCCCCTCTTTCCCTCACATACTAAACTATTTTTCTCAACCAATGAGTCTTCTTGCTTCAACTCTTACTGTTCACGCTCTCTTCCTACTGAGGGGGTGTGAGTGAGCAGTTGTGTGGGTCCTTAGCTGCTGGCTATGGTCATTAGATAAGTGTACCCTGTAAAAAGGGATGTGTGTGGCATAGCATAGATTTCTAAAGCTTTTCAAGCTATGTCACCTTCAGCATCAGCCACTCCACAGTGAGTGATTCCTCTCAGTTCACGACAGTTCTCAAGAAGCTGCTGTCCAGCGTAGCTTAATCTAGACCCCTAGCATCTCCAAATCTCACCCTCTAATGGAACTAAACTGCTACACCTAGCATAGAGGTTTTTCAGCTTAAGAGAAAGAGAGCATTTGCAATGCCTGACTTATACATAGGGAATTAGACCAGCTAGAGCAATAGCAACACTTGTGGAAAATTTAAGATTAGCACAACTGAACAGTTTACGCTTAAAAAGGAAGAACAAATAAGTGGCATTCATCAGAGGTTTGGGGCACTGAAATAAGAAGAGATTCTATCTGAATCTGAAGAAGAGGATAGAGAAGGCACTGACAAAACGCATCAAACATGCCTACAGATCAAGAATCTTTGAAGCCCTTTTCAGTGTAACAAGGGCAAACATGACTTGGGTTAGAGAAAGTCTTTCAGTATGGGGTGTTTCAAAGCCCTGTGCTCCAGATTCTGTGAAAGTATGTCATGGGCTGGAGTCAAAGATAGTTGCACATATGCTACTAGCAGAACATTTCTGATTTATCAGTGGGCTCTAGCTCTCCGACATCGATCAATTGTTCCTCATTGCCCACCCCATATTTTATGTACACACTTCACAGTGCTACTCTAACATGTAAAGCTGATGCTGTATCTTGTACTGCAAGGACTCCATTTTAGGTGCTGATAATCACAGTATTGTTTGTCATCTGCACTCGAGAAATAGAACTTTCTATGCTCTCTGGCCACTTGATCCTGCTGCATGCCCTATTTTTTCTCTTCTTTCAGAGAAACCAGGTGAGTGGGATAAAGTGCCAGAATTTCCAGATACAGGTTTTTATATTCATGTTTTCAAAAACATGCTAACATTCTTAAACAACAACAAAGATACAGAACAGCAACTGAAATAGGAGTTATTATCTGCACTGCACTCAACTGTGTCAATTCAAAAGCCTCTGTTCTCAGGTTGCACATACATACACCAGCAAAAACTGTTTAGTGAAACATTCCTTCTGTGATGGAAACATTGGTTACGGCATGTGGTAAAATTAGGCATGTTCTGAGAAACAAAAGCAGAAAAAAAGGTAAGCCCTCTGAAATATGTGCCAAGTGAATTACACCCCTAATCAGATAAATAATTAGCCTTTTCAGAATCTGGTTTTCAAAGGCCAGTCAAGGTCCTTCTCCTAGTTTTGCTTAAGTCTGAACAAGCCCAAACTTGGTGCATATATTGGCTTTCAGATTCAACTATTAGAACATGGTTGATGGGACTCTGGCCATTCTGCACTGCTGGTTTAGTTCCCCTGCACCTTGATGCATAAACTGAAGTATGGTGATACCGTAGTCAAAACAAGAAAAAGCAAACCAGAAGACAGGCTCTGCTAAAGACTTTGTCTTTTCTTTTTTAAAGTGGAGATGCTAATTTTCTTCATTCTGTAAGCAACTGTCAGGTCTTGGTAGGAGGCTGCAAACGACCTTTGGATATCAACTTAAGTGAACATTCTTCTCTCTCCCAGAAAGACAACCTATGCACTTGATCAGCAACCTCTACACTACTGCCTTGAAATAATCCTTCTTTTAGGTGCTTTGTTGCCTTCATATATTTTTGCAACAGTTGTTTTTGTGTGTTTTTTTTCTCATGGCTATACATTTACATATACTTTCAAACTACAATGCACTGTTCTCAGAAACATTCTTCGTATACAGAAAACAGCGGAAAGAGGGAGAAAAAAAAAACAGTCTAATTTGGGTGTATTTTGCATGCAGCATGCAAACAATATGAAGTTCATCTTTATGGATTTTATGAGCCCTCTGACAATCCTGACTCACAAACAAGAGAGAAGGTGGAAACAAAGGAAAAGAATACCAAGGTACTGGAGGAGGGAGGGGATCAAACCAAGGTACTTGCAATGCAGCAAACCAAGACTATTTTCAATTATCTGTTAGGTAACACAAACTGCCATTGTATTTCACTGGAGTA
>VWYK01001660.1:16308-28673 GCA_013399775.1 Semnornis frantzii | reverse complement strand
GGGAACCTCACAGACTTCAGGTACTGAAATGAACAAGCCATCACCGAAAGGTCTCTGTTTTCATCCGTATAGATCATTTCTACTAGTGAAAGAGAGAGGTGCATACATAAACAGGCAATTTTAATATATCTTAGATTTTCCACTGGATTTTGTTTCAGTTTCCATGGGTGTAGTTTGACCATTTGAAAAAGTTGGTTTTAATCCAGTATTTTTATCTATTTTATTTCCTTCAAGACACATTTTCATCCCTTGTTCTCATCTGCTGATTCCAGAGTTTTGTTTGTTTCCAGGATTTGACTTAATTCTGTTGCCAGATTTAAGGAAAGAAGGATGAGGAGGGAAAGAACAAAGAAAGGAGTAACAGAAAACGCAGTTAGAGGGCAAGTTAAAACATATTTGTCAAGGCAGAGATATACTGTATCCCGTCATTTGAATCCTAAGTCTCTGTAGGAGAAACTTTAAAATCGTGTTTGTGAGGGTGACGTTTTTGCAGATCACTCGAGGACAAATCAGTGTGAAAGCAGTTTTGATCCTGCTGAATGGTAAAAATACCAGGCAGAAACTCAGACCCAGATGCATGTTTCATTTTGTATGGTACGATACACAAGCCTTTTCCCAAAATCCCAAGAAACTTTTTTTCTCCTTCAAATTCCCATTGCCCGGAAATTTGCTTTGGTTTGGGGGTGTCCAAACCAATAGACACCCGGTAGGTAGATGGTGAGGAGTTTATTTATTTTGTCTGTTTTTTATTATCAGGTGATAATAGTTGTAGTAACTAGTTAGGAACAAACTTATAAAGATGGGGCAGAGAAACACACACCAAAAAAAAAAAACAAAAAAAAAAAAAAACCAACTATGATCTTGACGTAAGCTCGAAGAGCCAGATAGGGCAGCAGCAGAAACAGAAAATGTTCGATCCATCTGCGAAAACTGAGATATTATCTTCACAATAATGAATAACGTTGTCAAATGTCAATTTGTTTCATCGGCGTTGTCCGTTGTTACCTTTTACCAGCCTGTTCTTTGCGAGAAATCAGGATAACAAGCAAGAAGTTGGTAATGAGATACCCGCTACTTACAGTTGCTGCTCTTGGCTGCCTGGCACCAGAGAAAGCTTCCAAAGGAGCCTTCTGGGCTAGAGGCTTTCCTCGGTAAAGATATAAATTGGTTCCAGTGACTCACCTGATGTTTGCCAAGTGGAGGTTAATATCGGCGGATCCGCATTCAAGCTCTGTCCGCATTTATTGGGTGCCTGTAGTGTTATGTCTCAGCGCGGTGACTCACATGGTTTCTTAGCATAAGGCACCAGAAAAGAAATATCATCATCACCATCTACATAGGACGGCAGACACTTTTAGGGGGAGAGGGGCGTCAGAGGGCTTTGGGGAGCGTGAGGCCGAGCCCTAGTCCACCGCCCCGAGGGCGCTAGAAGAGGGGGGGCACCGCGGTGGTACCTGTGCCATAACCAGCCTTGAATCGAGGGGCGGGAAAAGAGGGGGAACCTGTGGACTGCAGGACTTGAGACTTTGAGGCACGTCTCGGCCATCAAGTTAAAGTAGCATCTGCTAGACTTTAGTAAATATTACCCCTAATCTCAGGGGTTTAAGGCTGGATGGCCTTTTGCATTCTCTTCGAGCAGGGGGAGGGGTCTGCCCTGCCCGTTTCTACCTCATTTAATTTTCGCCGATCCCACATAGTATTTGTCCATCTGAAAGGGTGGGTGTCTTTCCCCCACTCTTTTCCTACTCTCTCCCCCTCTCCCACCTCTGTCTCTCCTTCTTTCCCCACAAGCTTAAACCAATTACGCCGCTTTGCAAATAAAGTGCCGCCCCGGGGGGAGTTACAAGCATGGGGAACTGCCTTGTTTGCAGGTGCATCTCCGGCTTTGTAGGTGCGAACGCCTTTGTGCGACGGACAAATGGGGAGAGGAGGAGGAGGAGGAGGGTACTTCTGCGACGTAAGATCCACATCAGCTCAACTCCACTCACATCCCAGCCGGCACTTCCTCACTTTCTCAACTGTCTCGCCCCACACCGCTCCCTGCCTCGTTTTTGGCTGGTTATAGAGAATTCAGTACCCTCCACCCCTCCCGAAAGCTGGCTTCCTGCTAGGTCGGGTTTTCGGGCTCTTTTCCTGCTGCCCGTCGCTCGCTTGCAGGAGGGCTGGATGGTTACACCGGGCAGGTTAGCTCCATAATGTTAGGGACTGTGAAAATGGAAGGGCATGAAACCAGCGACTGGAACAGCTACTACGCTGACGCTCAGGAGGTGAGTANTGGCGCTGAAGCCGGCCAGGCTTTCCCGAGGAAAACACAGCTTCCGAGAGCCCCAGGAGGTGTTTGAGGGAGACCCGGGGCGGCTGCGGGCCCGCTTGGGGGGCCGGGGGGAACCCTTGATCTCATCTAGAAGGTGTAATCTCCGCTTGCGGCGCGCACAAAAGCGCCCCGTAAACTCTTGGCTCGGGGCAGAAGATTCGCTGCGCTGCGGGCCCCCGGCTCTTTCCCAGCAGATGGCAGGGGCACAGTCACTCGGCCGCCAGTGTATCCCGGGGCATGGGTAGAGCCTGCTCCGGTCTTGTCGGCGGGGCCGCCAGCCTCTCTGCTCCCTGCCGCGGGGATCTCACCTGTTAAAGCCAGGAGAAAAGAAAGAAGCGGGGGGAAATGGTCATTTGTCCGTACTTTGCAACAGGGGCCACCGGCGGCGTGCGGCGCTGCCTCGGGCCGACGGGCGGCGCTGCCGAGAGCCACCTTGGGCGCCTTACCAAGGAGGGGGGCCCGGCCCCGCCGCCCCGGCCCTAGCCCCACCATCCAGCCCCGCCGCCCCAGCCCTCTATTTCGGCCTGGCCCGCGGCACCTCGGGAGGCGCTTCCGCTCCTCGCGCCTGTTTGGCAACACGGTGGCAAAGAATGGGGAGAGCCGGCCCAAGCGCCAGCAACTACGGCAGAGGAGTGGGCCACGGAAGCGGCCGGAGCCCTCCTCGCGGTGCTCCTCGGCCCTGCGAAAGTCTGGGTTTCAGACCGTGCTGCTGCGGCTGTGCGGGGTCCCTGGGAGAAGCTGACGCCTGGCAGCCCCGCCAGCAACCCCTCGGATTCCCGCCCGCGAAGGAGCCGTTTTAAGGAAGTGTGGCAGCAAGGCAGGCACCTAGGTGTGCGCACCCGGGCATTGCATCAGCACACCCGGACACACGGCTCCACAGTCCCCACGCCTCGTTCGTGCACCCTGGAGCTGGCACATAGCACCCATAGGGCCACGCGCGCACAGGCAGATACGTGTCACCCTGCTGGCATCTTATTTATCAGAGGAAACTCGGCAAAGGGCAAATAAGGGTCATCCTAATTATGTGCCGTTTCCAGACTTCTTTATCTTCGCCATATTCATTATCCACGAGCATAAAGTTACGCTACCTTCGCTTTTGCTATTTTTTAGTCTCAATATTTTCTCCTCCTATGTAATTTGAATCACTGCGTGGGTGCAAGGTGGAAAACCCATCTGCATTCTACCATCTCAATTAATACGATCCTCTAAATTAAAAACACGTTTATAAATTCGTGGGATTCGTAGGGAACAGTAATGAATTGTATACGTTTAATCGTCTGCTGAATCTTCTTTTCCTAGCACTACTGTTCTTTTTTCGAGGTAAACTGGGAACATTTTTCTCCGTACTATTAAATCAGATGTGGTACTGGAAAGCACAATTTCTGACACCCCACTTCTGCTTTTTTAAAGAGTCGTTTTACGTGGTAGAGTGCTACAATTTTTGCACATCAGGCAGTAAAAGCACAGGCTTTTTGTACTTTGGAAAAGTTGCTTTGGGTTGTGGGTTTGGGGGTTCTGGGTTTTTGTTTTGTTTTGGGTTTTTTTTTTTTTAACCTTTGAAGAGTGACTTAATAGAAAATGCAAAGGGGAGAAGCTTTTAGAAGATAAAACACATATGTCTCCGAAACCCCAAACTCACACAAGAATATAAATTTAAATCCGTGCAGAGTGGCAGACGTGCATGAGATTATTGTAAGTAGGTGCAGCTACTTGAGTTTTTCCTTGGCACAGACTATACACCAGTAAATTTCAGTAACCTCTTGAGTTTAACTACTTAGTTAGCGAGACAGAACACAATCATCAAAACCCTGGAAATACTCCAGAAGAAAGCCTCCTCTTGGGGCAGATAAAGCCGGCAGCTCGGCTCTGCGGGGCTGCAGCGCTGCTCCGGGAAGGCCGTCGGTCCGTGCGCCCCGGCGATCCTGCTGCAAGCCGCGGCACGCCGGTAAAACGGCAGCGCATCAGGACCTTGCACCCCCCACTCCGTGTCCATTTATTAACAGGTATATATGTGAACTAGACCTTTTCATCTCTCCAGCGGCCTTTTCGTGCGGCTTTTGGGAAGAGCTTTCCCCGGTGCCGGGGCAGCAGGACGCTAGCACGGCTGGCTGAGCAGGGCAGGCAGGACAGTAGAATCCAGGCTCGCTGCAGTTCTGTCCACCCCTCTCTACCCCCTAACCTCCTCTCTTCGTCTCGCTGCCCTAGGCCTATTCCTCGGTGCCCGTGAGCAACATGAACTCGGGGCTGGGCTCCATGAACACCATGAACACCTACATGACCATGAACACCATGACGACGAGCGGCAACATGACCTCCAACTCCTTCAACATGTCCTACGCCAACACGGGGCTGGGAGCCGGGCTGAGCCCTGGAGCCGTGGCCGGCATGCCGGCGGGCTCGGCGGGGCCAGTGAACGGCATGCCAGCCGGCGTGGCCGCCATGGGCACGGCGCTGAGCCCCGGAGGCATCAATGCCATGTCTGCCCAGCCGGCTCCCATGAACGGTCTGAGCCCCTATGGCGGCATGAACCCCTGCATGAGCCCCATGGCCTACACCCAGTCCAACCTCGGTAGGACGCGGGACGCCAAGACGTTCAAACGGAGCTACCCCCACGCCAAGCCACCTTACTCCTACATCTCCCTCATCACCATGGCCATCCAGCAGGCACCCAGCAAGATGCTGACGCTAAGCGAGATCTACCAGTGGATCATGGACCTTTTCCCCTACTACCGACAGAACCAGCAGCGCTGGCAAAACAGCATTCGCCACTCGCTCTCCTTCAACGACTGCTTCGTCAAAGTGGCCCGGTCCCCCGACAAGCCCGGCAAGGGCTCCTACTGGACCCTGCATCCCGACTCCGGCAACATGTTCGAAAACGGCTGCTACCTCCGCCGGCAAAAGCGCTTCAAATGCGAGAAGCCGGCAAACAGCAAAGCCCCTCAGGAGGGGAGGAAAGATCAGGCCGGGGCCTCCAGTTCCAGCTCCAACTCTCCCCTGCACAGAGGCCACAATAAACCCGCGCAGCTGGACACGGCCACATCCCTCTCCAACTCCAACCCATCCACCAGCCCCCAGTCTATGGACCACAACGGATCGAGCACAGAGCTAAAGACCTCGGCCTCGGCCCCCTCCTCCACCATCACCTCCGTCCCCGCCTTGGGCTCTGTCCCGCACCCCCCTCACTCCTTAGCCCACGAACCCCAGCTCCACCTCAAGGGCGATCCTCACTACTCCTTCAACCACCCTTTTTCCATCAACAACCTCATGTCCTCCTCGGAGCAACAGCACAAGCTGGACTTCAAAGCCTATGAGCAGGCGCTGCAATATTCCTCCTACGGGGCCAGCATACCCGGCGGGCTGCCCTTGGGCAGCACCTCCATGGCAGGCCGGAGCAGCATCGAGCCCTCGGCCCTAGAGCCCTCCTACTACCAAGGTGTGTATTCCAGACCCGTGCTAAACACTTCCTAGCTCTGCAACCCCCTCCGCAGGGGGCAAACCCTTTTCCTCTCTACTCCCGACTCCCCTTTCCTGGTTTCTCTCTCCCCTTTTCCTGCGACAAACCGCACGCTACGTGGAAAGGACTGTTACTTTTCATTTGTCTCGCAAAGCGTTGTGTGTTGTTATGATCCACCACAACCTCCTGCAAAGCCGGCCGCGTCCCGCTTGTACATATCCCCTCTTGGCCCCGCTGCCCAGCCCCTCTCCCCGGAGATCCCCTTTAGCCTCTGCAGGGTGTTACTAAAAAGAAGAAAAAAATGTTGAGCTTGTAAACTACTTGTTTGTGCTTTCCGCCCTTTCGTCTTCCCGCCTTCTGTGCTCTATAATCTCATGTAAGTTTACAGGTATGTGGCAATACTTTAACAATACGGAGATGAAGAAGCGAGTAGACATTTAAGACTTTTTTTAATTAAAAAGGCTTTGAAGGACAATACTGCTGTGAAGTAGCAAAACACTAAGAGAATCTCTAAGCAACAAGAGGAGTATTTACTTTCTCGGATCATCCTTTTGATACTTGCAAAATAAACCTTCGGCTAGTACAACCCGCATACACACAGATGCTGCGGGACGGATCCTGCACTCCCGAGGGGACCAGCTAGAGCTTTGGAGTGCAAGATGCGACCCTTATTTTTTTCCAAGTGTTACCTGTCTTGGGATGTAATATAAAGTTACAAGAGGTCACAGCCAGTTGGATATTTTTTTTTTTCCTTCCCATCTGTTACTGAAGATTCTCGTTCATCAGGAACTCTCGTCAAACATGTGGATGACATGCTTATTTAATTTGTCTTCATTGCGTACCAGATAGAACTGTGTATCTATAAGAAGGTTATTTTCCCCTTCCGCCAGGAAACATTGACTACTACACCAACCCAAGGAAAAGAAGAGAGCTCTGTCTCTCCCCTCTTTTCCAACTTCTTTATTAAATTCCACATCCATTTTTTTTCGTGGCCATTTAATTATTGCCATCGTTAGCTTGTTTCATCCAGTGTTAATGCACTTTCCACAGTTTTACACGGTGTTAGCATAGCCAGACGGGTTTTATTAATATTCCTGTTCGCTGTCTCAATGTTCTTAATTTATTGCATGGTTTATATTTTTTTTTTCTTTCTTTACAGCTGGAAATTGCTTTAAATGACAGTAAAAAAAAATTACACGTGAATTTACGAAATTTTGTTAATTTTATAAATGTGATTGTAATTGAAAAATATTTTGATTTAAAACGATAACCGAAAATTTAATGCGTGAAGTATGTTTTTGATCATTTGCAGTTAAGGACTTTAAATAAATCAAACGTTAACAGTGCAAGATTTCAGTTATTTTCTTTCAAAATTTCTGGGGCGGATTACAAACCTCGGAGCCATGTACCAGAAAACCAAATATAGGGCTAAAGCGTGGAAATGGAGACGAAGGATTTGTGCGGCCAGGTTTATGCGGAGGGAAGGAAGGGTGTTTGTGGGGTGCCATTGTCGTTTTGCAGATGTGGATGTGAGGGTGCCTTTTTTTCTCTTTTAACTCGCTGTGCCAGAGTACGGTAAGAGAGGGAGAGAAATCTCTAGGGCTGGGAGCCAGCCCAGCTCCCACTTCCTAGCCTTGGCTCGAATCTACCCCAGTGATAAAGAGCAGACGCGCTGGCTAGCTCTGGTCCCCAGCAAGCGGCACAGTAAGGGGTGAAGGAGTTGCGTGTGTGCTAAACGCGAAGAGATTTCACTGTGCTTAGCCCCTTTCGTGCACTGCCGCCAGATAAAAGAACTGTGTAATTCTCATAATTATCACATAATTGCCCCCGATGGTTTAGGGACAGAGACTGCAAACTAAATGTAAGAGTCGATTTAGAAAAATCACCTCAAGCCAATGTCCCAGAAATGTAATCAAATTCATCCAGCAGTGTTATCCTGAGAGGGAAAAAAAAAAAAAAAAAAAAAAAAGAAAAAAAAAAAAAATACCCTAAACATTTCCAACTTTGCCACAAATATTCTCATTTTCTTCACTCTNGCATTTTCCAAGGAGGAATTTTGGGGAGAAAAGAGAAAAAAAAAAAAAAAAAAAAAAAAAAAAAAAAAAAAAAAGGAGGGGGGTGGGGTGGCGGGTAGGGAGAGAGGGAGAAAAAGTACTGGCGAGCTCCTGTGCCGTGACCTTTGCAGGTGTGTCCGGCTCGGCCCCTGCAGCCTGGCGGCATGGGGCCGCGATGCTGGTACGGCCGTCCCGGCCAGGCGGAGCTGGCTGTGTCGTGACGCTGTGCGGCTGCGCTCGCTCGGTCGGAGATCTAACGCGGACCCTGCCCGGGCTGCCGCATGCGAGTCTTGTAGCGGAAGGGAGAGGGGGTTTGTGCCCGGGGTGCCGGCTTTGTCCAGGTACCCCATGACCCCAAGCTTTTGCGGCCCCTTCACTCTCTGATCTCCTGAATGGCAGATACCAACTGATCTCCCGCAGCCCGGAGCAGCTCGGAGCTGCTCCGCACCAGGTCCGGGCAGGTGGATCCTATTAAAGTCCCTCTTCTTCTGCCAAAACGAGCTCAGTGCGAATCGAGACAGGATGAAGCCGTTTTCCAGCAGGACTTCACTTGTCTCCCACAGCCTAGTCTATAGAGAATATGCCACTGCAGAGTGGAAACATTGATTTAATGCCTTGGGCTTGTACACAGAAAATATCAATCGACCGAGAGCGATAAGGCAGCAGGTTTCACATATCAGCTGAAGAGCACAGACCGTATGTAATGGAAATATTCGGGGCGTGGGTAATAAAAGGATTTTAGCGGACCGGCGCGGCTCCCAACCTCTTATAGATAAGGAGCAGAGCCTGTCACAGATACATTCTGCATCAAGATTATAATCCTTCCCTTTCTTCTCGTAGGCAAATGGTGGCTAGGCTGGTCAATGATCCACTGACATAACAGACACGCGGTTCATGTTAAAAATGCGGGTCCCCGACGCAGAGAGCGTAACCTTCTGTGATCGGCGTAAGCCCTAGAAGTCACCAGAGGAGTCCCCTGTTTTCTTTCCCGCTCCTAGCTGCTCTGCTGCGGCTTTAATCCTGTGCTCAAGAAGCCTCCAGCCACAGCGCAAAAAATAAACTGGAAGTAGGCTCCAAAGGAAGAGGGTGCATCTCACACCCCGCAATACGTAGAGAAGGGTTTATGAGCATCTCCTTCCATCCGGACCGATAACCCATTGCGAGGAGGGAAAGAGCTGGTGGATGTGGGGGTTTTGACTGTGTCGGAGGCAAAGTGGGACCCCGCCAGACTGCGGGCTCCGACCACCGCCGCAGCATATTGGAGAACTTCGCGTTTTCCTGCCCGGCGATTATCTCCTACCGGCCACGTGCAAGGGAGTGCAAACGGCTCATTTAACGTCGTTAAATACAAACGGGCAGTAATTCGGGGCAGTGGGGATCTCTGTAAAACTTTATGCAGAGTTTGGGTGGTGAGGAGGTCCTCTGCCCGGGGCGGGGTGAGGATGTCGGGCGCGTTTGCAGGGTGGGCCCGTGGGGAAGGAGCCGTCGAGGCGGTGGGGTCCGGGGCAGGGGCAGCCCTCGAACCGGGGGACCGGAGCCACGGTGTGTCCTGCTCTGGCACAGCAGGCTCTCCTCTGATGCGGGGTCTGGCACCTCTGCGGCTCCTGGCAGTGGGGAGCAGGATGAGGACCGTGTCTGTGCCATCTTCTCTGAGCACCTGCGAACAGCACCTTCCTTTCGGAGAAGGGGAGAGTCGACGGAATAAAAACAACTTCAGCCGCCTAAATCAGGGAGGAGAAATGAAATCACGAGTACCTCCCAGGTTATTTTCTGGGTGCGAATGGACAACATTGACTTCCACACCGGCAAACAGTCGCAGGGTATACACTTATAGGAAGGAATTATTTTTAACTATTAGGGACTGAAAGAGGAGAAAAAGTATTTTCCGGTCAGTTTTTCCCCCTGAAACTTAGTCATGTCAATGAAACAGAAGTAAATCCAAAAAGCATGGAGCGAGAAAATACTTGAGCTGTTGGCATAGCTTTAAAATTTGTTTTGAAGTGTTGAGTAGATATTGAATACTTGAATGGTTACTGCTCCGTCAACACAAACCCGAAATAAATGAATTCCCTTGCTGTAACGCCAACTAGCCTTTAAAGGAGCAATTGACACAGTTTTCATTTTACAGCGGTATTGTAGATAAAGTGCTTGATTGCGATAACAATGGACCCTGTATTATTTCTTTTCTGCCATGATAAAATGGGATTTAGGCATATGTATATATACGATTAATCACTGTGAAAAAAAATATTTTAAAACCAAGGACTCAATAAATGCATACTTTCAGCGCGCATTTTCGTGATAATTTAAATTCGTGAAGAAGCAAACAGGTCTCATAGAAACATGGGATCAAAAGTTCTCTCGTGATGCGTATAGAGGCATATAATGTATATATTGATATATATGTAATTAATGTGTATTTGTTTCCAGGGGAGACAAATGGAAATACGCACAACCTACAATGACCAGGCGAAAATCACAACACAGTAGTGCACAGAGAGTTACCGGGGTACGGAATGCACACGTAAGTCCTAGAAGAACTCCCACACTGCACTATAGTGTTAGGAAATACAGGAGAATGGTAAATAGCTAAAATAAAAACGCAATTAACTTGATTATTTAAATATCAAGGGCAGTGAGGCAAAATGGGTGATTTTTTTTTTTTTTTTTTCTGTTAATGCAAACTCAGCCTTCTCAGCTACTGGCAAAGGCAGAGTGATAACTGAAAAACCAGATTGTACATTTTCTGCGATTTTTAGTGACGAAAGGTCTTTCTCAGAGGGATAAAACAAGTGAGGGAAGAGAAGAGTGGAAAACGAGAGGCGATAAGAAGAAAACCTGCCTTTGTTCTCTCTGGTTATTTTCTACTAATTATTCTGTCCATTGTGACAAAGTAGCAGTTAAGGATAGATTAGTGTAAATAATCTCTCATTTCACTCCCAAACCGTGCAACGTTCTGGCCCAAGCCGTGCCATAATGTTTGGTTTTCTCCCCTTCAGCTCAAACAGAAACTCACTGAGATTTCAGATCTTTGAACTTTGGACAGATCAAACTGCCAGCGCTCACCTTTGTCTCCAGTTACGAGAATTTAAAACATATGTAGCCTTATGGCAGAATCTACTTGTCTCTATGAGGGGAAAAACTCTGCAATCTCCTCTCTTTCCCTCACTCCAAAACTCCTGCAGTTAGCTGGATTAATTGAAACGATAATTTCCCGGAATGGCGCCTCTGCTGCGACAGTGTTACTTCAACGGGGCTCGCCCTGGCGAGTTATTTCGAGGGAAGGTTATCTTTATTTTGCTGCTACTGTTGGTAATCTTGTTTTTCCTAATAAATGCTCAAGCACCTGCTCATTATTCCAAGATGGAGTGCGAGTAGTTGCTGTTATTATTATTGTTGTTGTTGCTACCCCAGGGCGGCAGGCTGAACGCCCGCTGAGCCGCAGCACAGCCGTGCCGTCGCTGTACAGGGCTCCGCCTTGGAGATGTGTGTGGTGCGGCACCCAGGCAACACTGGGCCGGGCAGGACCGGGCCCCGCGGGCGCGGGCTGCCGGCGCAGCTTTCCTCACCGCCCGCCTTGGTTTCCTGCCTGGTCCCGCTGGCCTGAGGTCACCAGCGGGCGGAGTTGCCCACCTGTGATCTAGCCCAGCCTTGAGTTTGGAACCCTTACTCCTTCGCCTTCACTGGGTCCCCGCAGGGAATACCGAAGGGCGGGAGTCCCCGCGTGGACATGTTTCTGGCGGTCGCATTTTCTGATGCCTACATCGGGGCCCTACAAATAAATCCTGGCAGTGAAAGAGTGGAGAGTTCGCCGTTGTCTGGGGCGAAAACCACCCCCACGAGCTGAGGCGGGGGGGAAGAGGCACCCTCTGGGCACGAGCAGTGAGACGGAGGTGCCGTGTGCCCCCAGGGCTGGCACCCGCTTCGCAAGGGCTTCAGGACCTGCCCCACGCAGCGGAAGGTGGGACTCGCGAGGTTCCACCCTACACCAGGCTAGCGGAGGCCTGAGGGTGCGGATGTGCTGTTGGGCTTCTGCCCACCCGCTCGCCCAGCCGGCCCGGTAGCCGAGGAGCAGAGCCGCCCGCTCCGGTAGCAGAATCCGGCCCTCTCGCAGAGACCATTTCTACGGCAAACAGCTCTTTCGTGCCCTATAGCTCTAAGTGCTCTCTAATGAATCAGCTACACTTACAGTCTATTGCGCGTTAGCTGAAATATATTCCCCCCTTTATTCCTTCTCTTCTCTGGGCCTGCCTGGCGGGTTGCTAGCACACATTTTCTCCAGTTATGACCGGCGGAAAATGTAAACATGTTGATAACTAGGAGGTGGGCCTCATTCTGCAATCCGGGATCTCTCCATAGTGACTCTCAGTAATGACCTCTTTAGCATAATAAAGCCCCAGGGGCGGGGAATCTTTGAGCTGCAGGGCAGGAGATTGTAATAAGAGCATGTCCGAACTTATTCAAATGTATGCAACAAGTTTTCTAGTTCTAAGGTTATCTGGTATGACCAACAGACGTTTCCCCTCTTCTTCTTTTTTTTTTT